>CM047584.1:5748639-5772423 GCA_026184515.1 Peronosclerospora sorghi | reverse complement strand
CCAATACGAAATAATAGAGGGTAGACCAATCAACCGGTCTAGCCCCTGACCAATATGAGAGAAGACCAAAATCGGTCTAAGCTCCAACCAATGTTACAATGAGCCAATATGTCCACGTAAAGACCCAATATGCCCGTGAAACTCTACAAACGATATCTCCACGTAAAGACCAATCCAGTGAATAGCACGTTCCAAACGTACTTGAGTCAAAGTGTCGAGATCGCCAAATCGTACTACCGTCGAGGGACTTCCGGTGGCCAAAGGGCGCGTGCAGAGCGTCCAGACCGGGTATAATAGGCAAGAGGGGATAATTCAACCCTCTGCCCCCAAACACTCCGCGGCGGGCGGAGGCGACTATTGTACGTGAAAAGAATAACGGCGACCCCTTGCTGCGGTGTAGACCAAGACCAGAAGAGGTTTTTGCCACTTATTTCTAGACCAAAAGACTTTTACTTGGAAAATCCGCAACCAAAAGACTTCTACTTGGAAAAATCGCAACTAAACAATAATACTACCTCCCTATGGTCCCTAAATACCCACACAAAATTATGTAAAATACCCAATGTCAGGTGACTCACCCAAGACCTGCGTTCTTGATACTCCTTGATTCTGATAGGCTAAAAAGCCCCCCTTGTTTAGACCAATCGGAAACTCGACCAACTGCCTTGACCAAAAGTGACCAAATTTGTGGTACACTTCACCACACTTCTCCACAGCCGCCCCTGAGCCTCGTCCCAGCCGCACAGCGGTTGGGGCGTGGGTCGATCATGCTCTTGCCACCCATTGATCATCCCCTTCTCCCATTCGAGTCATCATCGATCATGTCGTTGCCACCCATCGATCAGGTCATCGTGATCATCCATTTCCACATTTTCGATAAGTTGATAATGAAGTCGATCATGGATGCCAACTCATCAACTCTTGATCGATCCAAGGCTGATGAGCTGATCTCGATGATCAATCAAGACTTCACGCAATAAGAGGAGATCGACGCGCAACAAGAGGAGATCGTCACGTTGACTGACTCGCTGTCGATGCTCGAAGACTCTGATGAGGATACTTCAGAATTCAAACGCACGCCTTTCCAGAAAACTCGCTGATAGTGAGAAGCAGATCAAGTAGTCCTGCGAAAAAGATGCGCCTGTGCGCGATCACGTTCGTGCTACTGTAAACGAGATCAAGACCAGACTGAAGACCGCCGAAGGATACATATCCGAGCAACACGGTCGGATCCGCGATCTGGAGGGTGGTCATGATCGAGATCGTCATCATCTATCGGTCGAAGCGGAGACCATCGATCATCAAGCTGCGGAGATCTCGTTCCTTGAGGCAATCCAAGATCGAACAACGATCGATCAACTCCGTCAACTCTTGAGCACAATGCGAAAAGAGCGCGATCAGGTCTTATCGAAGAACAAACGCTTGTCCGAGAGGCTGATCAAGCTTACATCCAAGGCCAGCAAATGCAAAAACCAACATGATCGCATCTGGGCGGAGAATGAAGCTAATCTTGTCAAGATGAAGGAATTCGTCGCTTCCAAGGTTGAAGAACTGTCTGCACGCCTCGATTAGGTATCGATCAGCAGTACCGATCTGGAGAAGCTACGTGCCCAAAATTCCAAGTTGCAGGCGCGACTTTCGACGGCGCGACGCCGCCTCAATCTCCAAGCTTCTCAGTTAAGCGATCTTCACTCAGTATAACCAGATCGTGAAGCCCTGCGCGACGAGTTGCAACGCTCTCAGGACGAAGCTATGCGATTGCGTTCACAACATGCGCATGTCCAATCCATTTTAGCTGGTACGGCGTTACACATGCAGATTGACCCGAGTGCAGGCGCCCCTTGTGTAGATCCTGATCAGGCACAAGAGTGTCTGCTGATCTTCAGGGAGATACACCTCAAAATTCCTTTATTTGGCCAACTTCGACGCTCCAGAAACGCGATCGGCGATCAAGGTCTACTCCTCAGTCCAAGCGGCAACGTCGAGTTCCTCCCACTCCAGAGAAGAATGGATAGTAGGATGATGATCGTCCGTTAAGAGCTTCTCCACTTCAGCTAGTCCAAGGTAGGGGCACGGTCTCCCCAGTCCTGATCAGCCGGATGATGATCAAGGCGATTTTAATATTTCTCCATCAGTCATCACCCAGAATCTGTCAAGCCCTGCAATCAGCGAACTCGAGAGCGAAGATTCTCTCGATCAAGACTCTGCTGGGTTTCTCTTCCCTCGCACGGGCGCGTCCAGATCGCTGATATTGGTGCCTGATGGTGTGCATGATGCGGACATCTTGCCGTGGATCCCAAATCAGCTTGACGGATTCGATCTGGAAAACATCTCAGCACGCATTATCTGCGATTACTTGTCACGCCCCGTGGGATGGTTGTTTCCAGTTGATATGGACGCCCCTGCGACTGATTAGTGGTGCAATTACCTGATCACCCGATCTGAGGTGGAGTCGCAGTATGTGCGACGCCCCTGGGAGTTATTCAAACAAACGCTGCCACCCATCTCTTTCCGCTCGGTCGGCTGGTTAATGACTTCGAAGCAAAGTACCAGACATTCCGGGATCATGATGCACAAGCGATCTGGGAGTCGACTCATCATATCTAGATAGATCGAGACCTCAGGGAGCGCGACGCCTTCTTCCGCGATTACTACGAGGGTCGACGTCAGCGTAGGAGTCGTGCCGGGGAATTATGGAAGAAGATGGTGGAGTTCGTGTTTCAGGTTATGATCGACGGAGTATGCGATCTTGAAATTTTCCTGGACCCGTCGATCTCGCACTGCGCCCGGAACCGCCTCTTGAATTATGCCCCGGCTGATAATGGATCATGGTACCCAGGGCACCTATCAGATCCACCACCTCGGACCTTGCAGGATGCTCTACGTGAAGTCGACACGTTCGTCTTTCCCCTGATGATCATTCTGGCCATGAAATCCCTCGCCTTCGCCGTAAGTTTTATGGATCAGGCTAGATGGTTGATCACTTCTTTCTCAATCAATAAACATTCTTGATCATACAACTCCAAATTATTGCTTCGTCACTTTTCATGCATATACATAAATCGATCTTCCACCGGTTCATATACCGTTTCTCCACTACCATATCTCGCAATATCCATCGCACATTCGCCACTTCAAGTCAATCGTCATTTCTCCATTAACAGTGAGTTCATCAGTCGATCTTCTCCAATCAAGGGTTCGTCAGTCTCAATTTCATAGTAAATTCGTCGATCATGCGTTAGTTGGACTCTTTGTCCACTTACATCACGTCGAACCGATGTCTGTTAATTATCTTCCTTTCAAAATCCTTGATCAGAGCATCACAATTTAGATCTGCCTCGTCTACCCATGATGGCTCATCGTAACCCTTCCAGTAAACTTGATATTCGCGTAACGTTCTGCCATACGTAGTCTTTCGACCAGATCGGACATCGGTGATGCGGTCAACTTCAAATCCGTCCGGGTCTAGGGTCCTTTCCCAGCTGTATTTGGGTAGTAAAGCTTCATCGAATCAAATCAAAACGATTTTCTACCCAAAAACGATCTTCTACCCCAGCTGCTAGCACAGTAGTGGGTCGATCTGGAAATTCTTTGACCAATTTCAACTTGGACAGGTGTACCACTGGAAATATGCGATAGTCGGTGCCGGATGTAATCAATCTTGCAGCATGATTACCAACCACCGCATCAAATCTGAAAGGTTCATGCCACATATGCACCAATTTCTTCGCGAACTCTTCTTTCACCCGATCTAGGAAGGTACAACCAAACCCTCGATCAGGCCTTTATATTGTGTGGTGATACTTGATCATTATGCTTTTCAGCTCGATCAGCCACGGCTTGGTGCAATCGAGCACTCACTTGATCACGGGCATCACGGTAGTCTTTCTGCAGATATATCTCCACCGACGAGCATCACGATCTTTGCGCCAAATTCCTCCAAGTTGCTGCGTTGATTCCAACGATGATCGCGGATTACACCCATATGCTAAGTAAACTGGTGTATCTCCACGGATCCGATCAGGGGTCGAATTAAGTGCAAAAAATACCAATCCTTCTGCATACAAGCTCCAATCCTTCTGACCGAAGTCTGATACATACATCTTGATCGCTCGTGTGATTGTTTGCACCATTCTTTCCACCTTGCCGTTCGCTTGTGGACGGTACGCCATAGTAGCACTCTGTCGTCGTTCCACGATATTGTTGAACACACGAAATACTTCGGACATAAACCGGGTTATCAATCATTCCTGATCACCTCGATAGCTCCAAATCGACGAAATACACATTCTTCATAATTTTCGGCGACTTTATGAGCTTTCCGAGATGATCCAGCTTTCGCTATCACCATACCCGTAAACAGATCATTCCAGATCATCAATTCCGTATGCCCATCAGTTGATCGGGGCAACGACGGGATATGATCCATAGCTATCACTTGAATGGGTACGTACCTTCGATGTTTCCCGGCGACATACCCTTGATCGTATGTTGGCCGTTCCCCGTCTCACAATCTACGCATTTCCCAACAAATCGTTGCACGCTGCGAAATAAACCACGCCAATGAAAATATCGCCTGATCCGCTGATATGTACTCCCTATACCCTGGTGTCCTCCTTCCAAATTCACAAGATAATGGTGGAGGAACCTTTAGCCATATTTCCACAGTAGATCAACAACCCTTGATCATCCACATCATAGTTGTTCGGTGATTTTCGCGCAATCTTTCAACGCTCAGCTGTGAAACGTTACCATGCAAGTAACATCGCAAATCAAAAATCCACTTCTCTTCGTCTTGCGCCTTTTTAACACGTTCCGCCCTTATACCTTCTATGGATACTTCGGGCCACGTCGACGGCCGCGTTTGACGAAGGTTACGTGATCGCGTCGTCACCAGCACTTGTGAGACAGTGGGATCTTCCTTCTAGGTGATCACCTCAGACAATCGGTTGAGATCGGCTAATTCTTCCAGTTGGTGATCATCGACGATCTCACATCGTGTTCGATCCCGCATGGCCGTACTGGTGATGTGATCGGCACTCTTGTTCCACTCACTTTTTACGTGCAGTAGATCGTGATCAGGCCATTCGCGAAGGAGTTTTAAGGCACGCTGCTGCAATATTTGTAGTCGCGGTGCTTTGCACTCTATTTCGCCACGCATTTTCCTGATCACCAAATTTGAGTCTCGACACACGATCACCCTTCCTTTGGTATATAGCGACAGTAGATCCAAACTTAAAAGCAATCCACGATACTCGTCTTCATTCACCGTGATGTTAGGTACATGATCAGCAAGCGCGATCATGATCTTCCACTCCGGCAATTTCCACACAATATCACCAAACGCGCCAACACATCGCTTAACACTAGAAGATCCATCGAAACTGATCACGTATAGATCTTCGACTTTCTCAACCGTGGGAGGTGGCACTTCAACTATCTGTCGATGCTTCTTTTTCGGTGCGATCGCGATCAGGGCTTCATCAATTTCGGTGAGAGGGGTCATACTTGCGGCTAGCGCCCCTAGTACCTCCTCTTCTCCATGCACAAATTTATTGATCTCCAAGTCCCACTGTGACAAGATCGCAGCCCATTTCCCCAATCGTCCGTATAGCCCGTTGGATGTTAACAACCACTTCAACTTAGACCGACGTGACAGGACAGTGATCGACTTTCCGACCAACATCGTAAAATAGACGTCCAGAATTTGCAGAAGAGCCAACACTTCCTTTTCGACGGGTCTGTAATTCAACTCACCGCTCTTCAATGTCCGGCTGGAAAATGCGACGGGGAAATATACTTGATAATGATCTTGCACTAGAGCGGCAGACACTGCCCACTTACTAGCATAAACCACGATAACTGTCGTTTTAGCTTGATTGAAATGGCGTAGGGTTGGGGTTGACGCGATCTTCACCTTCCGCATACTGAATTCCACTTGCGCCCTGATCAATCGATCATCTTCGTGATCCGGACTCTCATTGATCGATGATCGACCCTTTAATTCTTGATAGTCCGTTTCTCGTGACTCATAGAATACAGCAGCATAGATCGTGAAGTCTTCAATAAATCGACGATAGTAATTCATACTCCCCAAAAAACGATTGCATAACACGCAAAGTACCAGGAAAAGGAAAATCAATCAGATTATCCAAATTCTTCAGATTCGTTACTAAACCACGGCTAGAGACGTGATTTCCTAAATAAGGAACTTCACTTCGCCCCCAGTATGATTTAGCCACGCTGATCGACAAGTTACACTGATCGCACTTTTCCAATAGATTTCGCACTTTATCACACAAGATCGTCCATGTAGGTGCAGTGATCAAAATATCATCGATATAGGATCGTCGTTGCAACACAGACGGGCATTGTGCCTGATCAGGATCTTCCGCAGTAAATACACCAGTTGAATTGGTTAGATCAGCACCGTTCTTAACCTTGTGATACCCATACAATGAATTATCGATCAACCGTTGGTAGATCTGCGGAGCATTTGTTAGGCCAAAGGACATCCGATTCCATTCAAACAATCCAAACGGGGTAACAAAAGCCGAGATCTGTCGCACTCGATCGGTCATAGACACGACCCAAAAACCAATTGCCATATCCAGAGAGTAAAACCACAACACCTTATCCAAATCTTCGAGCAGATCTGAGATCAGAGGCATTGGGTACACCATCAGGCGCGTGAGTTGATTCACCGCGCGATAATCGATACATAATCGAATATCAACCCCATTCTTCTTCACGATGATCACTATAGGTGATGCCCAAGGTGAAGTAGATGGTTGGAAGATCTTCTCCAATAGTCTCTTGGTCAAGGCTGATAACTTTTCGCGAAATTGTGGAGAGACCTTCCGACACTTTTGAGCGATCGGGCGCGCATGGCCTACGTCAATGTCACAAACAACTCCACGTGCAGCAGTAGTTAATGCGTTTCCTTTCCCGATTAACAGATGTTCTTCGCCCAAATTATATCGCGAAGCTGATCAATTTCCTCTGCTGTGTTGATCAATGGATCACCAACTTGCAGATCATCCTTGGTCACTTCTTCGGTACTTGCGGACACCTCAGGCAACGTGGCAAGCTGTTTTTCCAGCTCTTCCACGAACAAATCTCCACCTTCATGGTAGCACACTTGATCATCTGTAGGAATCACACCATATTCACCATGGTCGACTGAGACGGGGTGATCACGCATAACTTGATCAGTCTCATCTTTTACATCAGATCGTTAAAACTCATGATTAAACGTCGGAACTTTTACACTCGGTTCCAGATCGCACTTCTCTTGCACTTCTTGCACCTTCTGCGATCTTTCGGTTACTAATGCCACATATGCCGTGATCGAGTTTGTAGGTCGTACCAAAACTCCTAGATAAATAGGATACTCCTTTTTCTCGACCAAGGGACCTTGATCTACACTTTCTTGATCGTCATGCACATAATAGGTAGAATCTTGATACGTGAGATTTTTCCACTCTTTATAACGATTCGAACCTATCGAAACGAATCCAGGGCGACGGGGGACATCATCTTTGTTCATCCAGATACCTAAAATCGTATCATCTTGCACGATGATCGGATGATCGGAAACGTTCTTAATGCGCAAATACCGTAGATTACCTACTCCCCCAGTCTTAGTGGTGACCCAATTCTTTCCGCGATATATCCACAATTTCCGAGATCGTTGATCACGAATCCTAACCTAGGCATATCGACCTACCGCGATCTGCTCATACTGATCAACTTTCATAAAGTTTCCACTTGACCCGTACAACTGCCGACGCCCTTCCAATGGGATGATCACTTCATCAGGCAAACTTAGTGCGTCGCGGGCGACGTCCAATCTAACACCAGCTGGGATCATAACATCCATTCCCAATACACATCTTGACCAACGAGCTTTCCCACCTATGCATGGAAGTAATAAACCAAAGAGCCCGCTAACGTCACCTTGATTTTATTGCGCCCTTCTGTGAGATATGCACTTTCTCCGATACCAACACATTCTTGTGTTTGGCTCGTATCGATTTGACAACCCACCTTACGAGCAAAGGTTGAGTCGATGATCGAAACTTCGGCTCCAGAATGAAATAGCAACGTGGTACGTTCGTTATTAATTTTACCACTCGCCTTGGTTTGTTTAAACCATTTCTTGGGCGAGTGGTACTTCCAATATCCACGTGATTCACCCGGAAGAAGATCAACTTCCATGATCACCAGGGACCGAGAAAACTCATCAATACGGAAATTAGCCAAACGTGGTAAATCAGGCTGATCACATTTTTCATTATTCTTCTCTTCTGCTCCGTCAGCCTTGTTATCCACATATGCAAAAATACGCAAACTAGAACGCTCGTATCGTACCAGATTCCAACCTGGCGAGCGTCCTAGTTTAACATGTCCTCTGCTTTATTGGGCAACATTCCGGCATGCTTGGTAGGGTTGCACCTCTGGCGAATGCGATTGTAGAATTCCTCTATAAGGCAATTGCCAGCGTCATAAATTTCGCCGCACGCTCGGCAGATTTACAAACAATGATCATTCGGGTGGACCTTCTTGGCACACTTCAGACAGGTCAGGCGTTTCCAACAACGCAAATTGTCATGTTAGATCGATCCACAATGACTGCACTTCTTCGTAACTCCTTGATCAACTGCACTTGGTTCACTTCGCTTGCCAGATCGAGGCTCACTAGGTTGATCATGCGTCACTGGTTGATCACGCATAGCAGCAATCATGTAACGACGCTGATCACCATCACTTCCACTGTCATCTGAGCTTGATTCTTCACTTCCAGACGTCGTCTTGATCGCGCGCACTGCTTTAGGCTTCCGCGCTGGGGTAGGTGATCGAGCATCGCCAAATTTCTGACGGAATCGGCTAGTGCCAACCGCCGCCTTTGGCTGGCACGACTTATTGCGCGCATAATCCCGCAGCGTCTCTTCCAACTCCGTAACATTCTCCAAACGTAAAAGTGCCAGTTGATCAGCGAATTATCGATCAGTCAAGGTGTCCAGAAAATGCTGCACATGTTCGCGCAAGATCGTAGGCGGACCTTCCTTGATCGACAACTTGGCCCAAATTCCTGCCACATTCAACCGGTGAAGATACTCGATGGGGGTTTCATCATATCGCTGCTTCGTGTAGTAGTATTGGTGAGATGCCGATTGATCACTTTTACAGTACTGAGTTTCGAACTACTCGACAAGACTTTTCCAGTTCACACGCGTCGATCTGCTCAGCTGATGATGCCAATTGCACGCCGGTCCTTTAAGCAGATCACCCATGATCAAACACTTCTCGTGATCAGGGGATTGATCACGCATAAATGCTCATTTAAGACTACTGATACAATTTCGCGCTTAGTCTTCATCCACTTCTTTCGCTGAGAATTCTTTCAGATCACTGATCGCAGACATCCTTATCCTGGGAATGAGCTGTTGATCAGGCACTCCAGTGTACGCCGACGCAACCGTATCTGGTCGAGGCGGAGTGATCGGCTCATCTGGATCGAGATAAGCCTGATGGGATTGTTGATAATGGATCGAATACACAGAATCCATGTCAACATCCTTAGCCGTAGCCGATCTTCCTGGCTTTGGCTGGTAACCACGGAGCGAATACACAGACTCCATTTCAATATCCTTAAATGTCACCGCTCTTCCTGGCTTTGTCTGGTGATTTTTCATGCGTACAACTTCAGGTGTCGCCTTGCCTCTTTCCGCAGCCAAAAACTGTAACAGGGTTACATTCTGGTTTACATTTAGTTATGTTGTGTACGTAAGTACACAACGGTTGGGGTCAGTATTGACCGGTCCGAAAGGTTTGGACCTATTGTTTTTTTTAACCAATCAGGGCAGGAGCCCTTGGCGGACCTGCCACGTGTTAGTACACATGTGGTGTACATCACATTTTGGCTAGGTACGAATTTAGTAAGCTCTACTTAGTATTACATATAGTTTGCATTAGTTTAAATTAACGGGAATTTACAAATAAGGGAGTGATTTTGAAAATAATTACAGATAGGGGAGTGATTTAAAAAATTACAAATAAGGGAGTGATTTTGAAAATTATTACAGAAAGGGGAGTAATTCAAAAATATTTACAAATAAGGGAGTGATGTCACCGCAAATTTGCGGGGATAATTATTCGCACATGATGTTTTTCCTAACGGCACATGATAATAAGACCTTGGAGGTTCGTATGATGTAATAATATTACATCTAACAGGATATCAAGTAGAAGCAACTACGCTAACCTTATGTATCTACCCCGCCCCGTCGGTTACGACCAGATACTACTTACTACACTGGTAGATAATTGCAGTAGTACCACCTTCCACTTCAGTTCGTTCGGCCACGTTCTGAGTTCAATTGACAATGATGTCTCTACCCACTCTTCATTTTGCACATTTGATCTTGCACCTTTAACCATGCAGCGCCAAATCCTACGCCATGCTTGATACGCTCGAGCGAGCGCGTTAACTGTAAAAGAAACCACAAAAGTCTCACCACTCGTGCTTTCGCGCCACATATCGGAGCACATCCACGTAAGACAAACCAACGCTCATTAATGGTCACTTCGTGCCGTCGAGCACTGGTAAAACCTTCGAAACGTATAATCCAGCAAAAATAGAAAAACTTGCAGACGTCGCGGAGGCTGACTCTGCCGATATTGACACGGCTGTTGCTGCTGTCCGCGCTGCCTTGAGGGCCCGTGGCGCACCATGCCCTCTTCGGAGCGCGGAATGGTCCTTCACAAGCTTGCCAACTTGATTGAAAAGAACATTGATGAACTTGCTGCTTTTGAAGCGCTTTATAATGGCAAGCCCTTTGCTGAGTCCAAAGAGGTAGACTTGAGACTGGTGGTGAAGACTTACCGCTATTATGCTGGCTTGTCGTACAAAATTCACGGCTCCGTTATTCCCATCTCGGGTCCTTTTCTCCGCTACACCAAGCCCGAACCTGTCGGCGTGTGCTCGCAGATCATCCCGTGGAATTTCCCAATGGTCTTGATGGCGTGGAAGCTCGGCCCTGCTCTTGAAGCTGGCAACACGGTTGTGCTAAAACAGGATGAGCAAACGCCGCTATCTGCTCTGCGTGTTGGTGAACTCATTGTGGAAGATGGATTTCCAGAGGGAGTGATTAACATTGTTTCCGGTGCAGGTACCAATACTGGCTGGCTCCTTGCGCAGCACCCGAACGTAGACAAGGTCGCCTTCACTGGGTCCACCGACGTTTGCTACGAAATAATGCGCAATTCTCACGTGAGCAATATTAAGGGTGTCACGCTTTAGCTCGGGGGCAACTCAGAAAATGTCATCTTGGATGACGCCGACATTGACCTTGCCATTCAGCAGTCGCAGCTAGCTCTATTCTGAACCAGGGCCAGTGTTGCATTGCTGGATCGCGTACGTACGTACAAGAGGGTATCTACGATGAGTTTGTGCGCCGCTCCGTCGAGGCTCTAGCTCCCGCGTTGTTGGTGACCCGTTCAGCTCTGCCATTGAGCAGGGAGCACAGATCGATAAGACATAATTTAACAAGATTCTTCACTATATTGATAAGGGTGTAATAGAGGGTGGTCCTCTCCTAACTGGCGGCAAGCGTCATGGTACCAAAGGCTGGTTTATCGAGCCCACTGTGTTTGCGGACGTTCAAGACGACATGACCATTGCTCTAGAAGAGATTTTTGGTCCCGTCATGACGATCTTAAATTTAAGACCATCGATGAGGTCACTAAGCGTGCCAATGATACCGTCTATGGTTTGAGCGCTGGTGTCGTGACGACGAACATCGACAACGCTATCAAGATTTCGAACGGCATTCGCGCGGGCACGGTGTACGTGAATTGCTACGACGTAGTGGAGACGAATGCGCCGTTTGGTGGATTTAAAGATTCGGGCATTGGTCGCGAGAATGGGGAGATTGGACTGCGGAATTACTTGGAGCACAAGACGGTGATTATCAAGCGCCCGATTGACTCGATGCCGTAAGTTTTATGGAAGAAGTGATTACATGACTGAGTCAGTCCGGTGGTAAAAAGTCGTTCTACCTGATATCCTGTTAGATGTAATATTATTACATCATACGAACCTCCAAGGTCTTATTATCATGTGCCGTTAGGAAAAACATCATGTGCGAACTAGCATAGTGCCCCGTTGTACCAACGAGGCAATACATTTAATATTTGTAACACTGCAGAATGTAAATTGAGGTTGACCTGAAAAAAATGCAAAGTCACGGCAAATAGATATACACTATATTATATATTTTATCTAATTGAGCGCCTCTTCTTATACAACGTTTCGCATGACGGTCACGCCAGCTCTGTTCTCAGCAGATAATATCACTTTTATGTGTGCGCCGTCACTTAATCATTCCTGATCAATGGATGAGATTAATATTCGATTCTACTTAAGTCAGGCTGGATGCTATTGTGCGTAACTTAGTCAATTTCAGCCAATAAAATGAGAGCTACGTACACCAAAAGACGGATCAAATTTTATTATATATATAGATAGTTTATCCCCGCAAATTTGCAGTGACATCACTTCCGTACTTGTAAATATTTTTGAATCACTCCCCTATCTGTAATAATTTTCAAAATCACTCCCTTATTTGTAACAAAAATTAAATCACTCCCCTATCTGTAATTATTTTCAAAATCACTCCCTTATTTGTAAATTCCCGTTAAATCAATTTAGGCTAATTACATATTAAATATACATTCAGTTTACAAAACACGCCATTCCAGCTAGAAGCACGACCTCGACCGTTCGCGCGTGCTATGAGTGTTTGTAGCCAAAAGGAATACCTCCTTTATCTACTCCCTTTCTAAGGGAAGACGTGTTTCAAGGCGTTAGTTAAGTCTAACAGGTAAACCAAGAGAAACCTTGGCCCCGAGTAAGAGAGAACTCTCTTACTAAGCCCATTTACAAGGGCGTATCGGCTAAGTAGCGGCACATCGCCGCTTAAGGAAAGTCTTCCTCTGTGCGCTAGCCGCACCGTGCGTGTGCACACCGGCTACATCTGGTAGAACTTGTAGTCAATC
Source organism: Peronosclerospora sorghi (assembly GCA_026184515.1). Classification (NCBI taxonomy): domain Eukaryota; phylum Oomycota; class Peronosporomycetes; order Peronosporales; family Peronosporaceae; genus Peronosclerospora; species Peronosclerospora sorghi. Next base: position 5,759,361 of record CM047584.1, on the reverse strand, counting down.
CAACACCTGTGTTGGTAGGCTACGGCATCCTCTGCAAAGGATGAATCAGGACGATTGGGAAATGTTAACCCTCGTCCAGCAGGAAGCCTTTAACAGGCTGTTATCCTTACTGGGTGACGAAGGCATGCAGATCCTAGTGGAACAGGGCCTTGAGGCCGTAAAGGCAAGGGTCAATGCCCTCATCGCCCATGAGGCAAGTTGTCGTGGAAGTCATTCCACGTCCACGGGGATGCGCCCTCCGTTGTTCTTTAAGATAAAGGAATTCACCGGTGAAAAAGGTGATAACCTATATGTGTGGCTTCGAGAGGTCGAAACGGCCTTCTCCACAGCGAATGTGATCGCTGGTCACCTGCAAGTGGGACTTGAACTGACCCATCTCACGGGTAAAGCCCGTCCATGGGCGTTCACGTGTTCGGAGTCAGTAACGGACGTGTTCCCAACCTGGGAAGTCCTTAAGCAGAATCTTATGGACATATACGCCACGCCTGATCTGGTTTTACAGAATCAGCTGGCGTTTCTGAGGTGCCGTCAGGGGACTAGTGACTTGGAAACATATATCAAAGAACTGAAAACCCTGTTGGCAGGGATGTACGCGAAAGCGTACTCGAACGATGTGTCCATTCCCGTGTTCATGGGTGTCCTGAGAGAAGGGATAGCACGTTCAGAGCTCTTCCGATGCCGACCCCAATCCATGGTGGAGGCGTTTAAGATGGCGTCTAACGCCGAGAGGAGCTTTCGTTCCTCAAAGGTGGGTCCCGAACCCATGGACCTGAGTCAGGTCGAAGCGGAAGAGAAACCTCCCGCTAGGAGTCACTATGACTACTTCCCGCAGGGCTTCGAAGCGGAGCTCCTTGCAATGTTACAGCGGCATGGGCCGCTAAGATGCTTCCTGTGTGGAAGCACGGATCATATGCGGAACAGGTGTCCGAAAAATCCCCAGCGAGACACTCGCTATAAGTGGCCGAGGGTGGGTAAAAGGACCTCACCCAAGCCGTCGGGAAACGACAGCTCCCAGTAGGTGCGGGGCGCCCTACTGGGGGGTCCCTCAGTGCTGTTAAGCCCCAGGGTAGGGGCCGACAGCACAAAGCCCCGAGGGAAACGGAGATTACTAGCACCGATTTGTTGTACCAGCCAGGTTTTCAGGTCGTCCTTGCGGACGTGAAAGGCTTTGATAAGCCTTGAAGAGTCTTGATAGACTCTGGAGCGTCTGACATAATTTTCAGACGAGCTTCTGTGGAAAAGAGTCGGCTGTATGCCGAGGCCCTAGAGGCACGTTCTCGTGACGTTGTCACGGTACGTCTAGCGACGGGCGTACAGGTTTCTGTACCCAAGGTCTCGATTGACCTTAAGCTGAAGTTTGCAGATTTGACAGCTTAGAACGTTGTCTAGTCCTGGATTTGGACTCGAGGTATGACCTCATTCTGGGCATGAAGTGGATGGAACGCCACGGGCCATGGATAGACTAGAAGTCTAAGTCCATTGGCTCAACACACACCCCTCGGGTGAAGCATTGGCGAGTCATGAACCCACCTTGGCTCGATCGCAAACGCGATTCTGGCGTGAGATGCCAGATATTGGGATGTCGGAGATGATCAATCCCAATGAGGTCAAGGAAGTGTTCCTTGACGAGGGGGATTCGTCGATTAATCCCCGCGCCGATATAGGCGATACTGGTGAGTCGCCAGTGATAGAGGTGGATTCCTCTGAGGTTAAGCACGAGGCGCTTAGATAAGAGACCCGAAGTTCGTCTCTTCTGCAGGTCGGAACTGATTCCGACCACGCCGTGTTCGGCGAACAAGTTGCGACTTCAGTGGTAGGGGTAGAGACCCCTGTGGTTAAGCGCAAGGCGATTCCAAGCGAATAGACCCGTATTTAGTCTCTCTCGCACGTCGGAATTGATTCCGACCACGCCGTTGTAGGTGAGACCGGCGAGTCACCGGTGGTAGAGGTAGAGACCTCTGTGGATAGGCGCGATGCGCTTCCAATAGATGGGGCAATTGACTCCCCCCATCTGGGTCCCGGGACGAGTCCCGAGGACAGTAGTCAGCAGTACTATCGGATGCTGAATAGCGTGACAGGTGTTGTCACAGAAGGCGTAAGCCTGGAACGGTTGCCTGGGGTAGGCGAACTGTTGTCGTTGGAGGACATGTCCTTCAACGAGTTTGAGACTGCTGTAAAAGCAGGTGAACTCGACGAGTTTGTCGTGTTGCGTCCGGGAGAGGAGTTGAACTCCTCATCCACGATAGACGAGTCAGTTTTGGTGCAAACCAAACAGGCATTGAATGCCCGAAGCGGCCTCAAGATTCTTGCGGATGCTGAGGACCCTTACCATTCCTTATTGAAGGAATTCGGAGATGTCATTAGTGACAACCCGCCGATGAGGTTACCACCGGATCGGGGAGTCCGACATGAGATTGATTTGGTTCCTGGAACCAAATACTGCGTCACTAGGCAGTGGACTCTCCCCAGGGAACAATGCGACGTCATCGACGCATTCTTCAAGGGGAAAGAAGAGGCAGGGATGGTACGGGAGAGCAAGTCTCCTCACTCATCACCCACTTTTTGTGTTCGTAAACCGAACGGAAGTGGCGCATTGTGCATGCGTACAACAAGCTGAATGCAGCTACTGTACCCATGCAGACTCCTATTCCTCGGAAGGATGTCCTCCAGAACAATATGGCGGGCTGTACCGTGTACAGTGCCTTAGATCTGGTGGACGGGTATTATCAGGTGCTCATGCGAGCATCCGATATTCCGCTGACAGCGGTCAGCACGCCCAGTGGTATGCTGTGGGAGTGGCTTGTTATGCCACAGGGGCTTTCGAATGCACCAGCGAATTTTAATCGCTTGGTGACTCAACTCTTCCGCCCTCATAGGAAGTACGCTCAGACGTACTTCGACGATATATTCGTTCATAGTCGTGCGGAAAGCGACTCTTCTGATGTTCAGACGCACCTGATACACCTTCGAGCGGTGCTCGAACGTATGCGAGAGCATAAGTTGTATGCAAACGCATCCAAATGTATCTTTTGTGCAGAGGAAATCCCTTTCCTCGGATGCTTCATCGGTAAGGATGGAGTGGGGCGGATCCCGCGAAGGTGAAAGCCATTGTGGAGTGGCCTTCGCCTGTAAATCTTAGAGATTTACGGAAGTGGCTTGGATTTGCCAATTATCTCCACAAGTACAGCGAGAACTACGATGAGATGGCGAAGCCATTAACTGAACTTCTTAAGAAGGACATGGATTGGTGTTGGGAAACCAAACACCAAACCGCCTTCGAAGCGGTTAAGGGAATCTTTTTGAGAGCTCCCGTTCTTGCTTTCCCAGATTCTGGGAAACCATTTATCGTCGTCTGCGACGCCTCCGATTTCGCAATCGGATGTGCTTTGTTACAAGCAGACGATGCAGGAAGGGAACGGGTGATTGCGTTTGAGTCGAGGCAGCTTAAAGATGCGGAACGGAATTATCCCGTTCATGATAAGCAGCTACTTGATATGAAGTATGCCCTTGTCAAATTTAGGGTTCACCTACTCGGCTCAAAGCCGTTCGAGGTTTATACAGACCACGCGTCCTTACGGACAGCGACGATGTCGCATCATCTCTCCCAATGTAGCAGGTGCGTACACGCACGGTGCGGCTAGCGCACAGAGGAAGGCTTTCCTAAAGCGGCGATACGCCGCTACTTAGCCGATACGCCCTTATAAAAGGGCTTAGTAAGAGATCGCTCTCTTACTCGGGGACAAGATTCCTTTGGTTTACGAGTTAGTATAGACTAACTTCTTAATACAAGGATTCCCTTAGAAAGGGATTAGTTAGGGGAAGGTATTCCCTTTCACTACAACACCCACTGCGCGCGCGACCGGTCGAGGTCGTGCGCCTAGTAGTCTTTAGTGTATCTTGTAAACTGATGTATATTTAATATATAATTAGCCTAATTTAATTGAACTAATGTAAACTATATGTAATACTAAGTAGAACTTACTCAATTCGTACCTAACCGAAATGTAATGTACACCACCTGTGTACCAACACGTGGCAGGCTGCCACGCCTCCACCAAGGGCACCTGCCCTGATTGGTTAAAATAACCAATAGGTCCAAACCTTTCGGACCGGTCAATACTTGACCTCAACCGTAGTGTACTTACGTAAATAACATAATCAATGTAACCAAATGTAACCCTGTTACATCCTCCCCCATCAAGACTATTGCGTATGCAATAAATCAATTACAGTTGGACAACTCCATTTACCAGAACTTCTGGCTTACCATGAGCAACTTTAGTGGTGCTCAGGATTCTCCTCTAGAAGAGGGTGGAGACTATTCCGATAACTCGTAGGTGGATGCCCATGGGGATATCCCCCCAAAGGCTGACCGCTCCTACAACGCCTAACGGCGATGTCGGCAGTACAATCCGTTCCCCACACGTGGGGAGAATGCACAAATCGTGCGACACCTCTACCAAATGCGGATGATGCATCCGGGTCGCCGAAGGCGACCATCACCAATGATCTAGACACGGCTGAGAAAGCCCGACATGCCGTACCGGCACAGAAGGGTCCTCGTGACCCTCAAAAGAAGGCAAAAAACGAGGTGAAGAGGGGATTAGCCTCCCATATCCCTGGCCCTGCTGCTGTACTGCGCGTGAAATCGCGCGCCGGATACAACTCCGGGAAAAACTGCTAACGCCGAAGCAGTTCACTGTCAACTCGTACCGAGCGCATCTCGGGAAACAGACACGGGGCGCAGTCGTTGAGATCCTCCGCGAGGTTCCCTTCGTTCTCCTACGAGCGAAGATGTCGAGGAGGCAGAGCGGACATTCCGCGCTTGGGCGGAAGGGGAGAATCGTCTCCCTAACTTTGACGAGCTGTACAACAGCTATTCCGAACATGACGTTCGGATAGATAGGGCATTGCGCTTGGCGTTTTCCCAAGCCAAAGCGCTGGGGCAATTACCTGCCTCTTATTTCACGTGCACTGCTAGCGCTCCTGCCCTCGGTGTGGTGCCGGAGAGCAATGCAAAGTATGCATCTGCCTCCGGCAAACTCCCAGCTACTGGGAGAGAAGGGGCTTCTTCCGCACCTTTGGTCGTTGACTCGCAGCGGGGTTCTCCCGCTCGAAAGCGTCAACGACGTCACGGCAATCCTGCCGCAGGGTAGTATCTGACTCCCACGAACTCTGTGAATGTGGATAAACTTTCCACTTCACCAGGTACTGGTTCTCACCCCGATGATGGCGTCGCGCTATCATACGCTCCACATGGTAATGTGGAATACCATCCGTATCGAAAACTGGAGGAGGAGGTCGCGCAATTGCGACGTGAGTTCCACGAGCGCTGTGATCGACACAGCCGTCGCATCCAGGACGCCCAGGAGGGACTCCGCGACGAGGGGAGTGCGATTGACTGCATCGAGGGGCGGCTTGCTTCTCTCGAGTCTCTCGTTTCGGAGTTTCATGGTCGTATTTCGACCCTATCGGCGATATTCCGACCTGTTGTGCCTTTCGGCTATCCGCCTTTCCAACCTCGTCCAAGAGGGGACCCGCCTCCGGGTTCTGGTATGGCTTGAGCATGCCCACATAGAAGTTTAGCTGCGTACGCATCGCCTTCGGAATATCCAAGGTATACGCCAGACCCTTTCGGGCTAGCACCTTGAAAGGCGCCACAAACCTGGGGCGCAGTTTGTTTCTCAACACATTAGAAACTGAATGCGTATGAAGGTTTTTAGCGTTTAATAAAACACTTTCTCCTACTTTGCACGCCCTTTTGTTACGCCGACCCTTGCGGTCGGCCTGTTCCTTTTGCTTGTCTTGGCTTTCCTACATAGCATCAAAACGTGTCGTAAGACACTAAGGCGCGTCGATAAAAACTTATCGATGTGCTTGCGCACAGATACAGGGCTGACATCAGGTAATCCTCCACCCTTAAGCCCTGGGTCACACACACGCGGAGTCAACGGAACCCTCGGATTCACTAATCTGTTCACGTAAAACAGGGTAAACCCCGTAGATGCATGGACCGAATTGTTCATAGCAAATCACGCCATAGGAAGCATCTCACTCCAACTCTTTGGAGAATACGGACAAAAACTCTTCCACAATACGATTAACGCATTGCGTTTGTCCGTCCGTCTTCGGATGATCTGCAGTGGACATGAGGAGCTTGGTGCCCAGCACCTTAAACAACGCCCCCCAAAACTGACCCGTAAAACGGGGATCCCGATCCGATACAACGGAATCGGGTAGACCATGCTGTCGAAAGACACAGTCTAGGAACACTTTCGCTGTTCCTTGTCCATCAATGGACTCTGTCACCGCCGCCAGGTGAGCCATCTTGCTCAAACGGTCTACAAAGACCAATATGCCGGTGTTCCCGGCCTTATCCTTCGGAAAACCGAAGATAAAATTCATACTAATGGATTTCCAACACTCCGTTGGAACCGATAAGCTCTCCAAAGGCGCAGCTGAACTTGCAGAGGGTTTAACCCTCTGATACGTCTCACAGGTGGGTATATACGCACCGACCCACTTATACATATTGGGCCACCAATACAAAGCGATTAAAGCGCTGTAGGTCTTATCCCGACCTAAATGACCCCCGGTAGGGGCGTCATGTGCCTCAAAGAGGACTCTATACTTCAGTTCCTCATTATGAGGAACAACCACCCGCGGAGTATCCTCCGCGCCTGTGCTATAATATAGCAAACCGTCACAGTAACTGTACTGTAACGCTGTAACCGAGCTCTAGCTCGACTTGACAGGGTAGGCTCAGACGAGCCACGACCCTTTTCACCCAATGCGCTGATAAGCGCCGTAAATTGTTGGTTTTTCTCATACGCCTGGCGTATGAGATCCACCACAGACGAGGTGATGAATAACGCGTGAGCGAGCTCGTAATCGGGAGGACGCGACAACGCGTCTGCAAGCACGTTCTGCTTGCCAGGTTCATACTTAACCTCAAAGTTGTGCTCCGCAAAGAATGCGAGCCAACGCGCCATCCGTTGGGAGAGGTGAGGCGACTTTGTCGCTGTCCGTAAGGACGCGTCGTCTGTATAAACCACGAACGGATTTGAGCCGAGTAGGTGAACCCTAAATTTGACAAGGGAATACTTCATAGCAAGTAGCTCCTTATCATGAACGGGATAATTCCGTTCCGCAGCTTTAAGCTGCCTCGACTCAAACGCAATCACGCGTTCCCATCCCGCCTCGTCTGCCTGTAACAAAGCACATCCGATTGCGAAATCGGAGGCGTCGCAGACGACGATAAATGGTTTCCCAGAATCTGGGAGAGAAAGAACGGGAGCTTTCAATAGGCTCCCCTTAACCGCTTCGAAGGCGGTTTGGTGTTTGGTTTCCCAACACCAATCCATGTCCTTCTTAAGAAGTTCAGTTAATGGCTTCGCCATCTCATCGTAGTTCTCGCTGTACTTGTGGAGATAATTGGCAAATCCAAGCCACTTCCGTAAATCTCTAAGATTTACAGGCGAAGGCCACTCCACAATGGCTTTCACCTTCGCGGGATCCGCCCCACTCCATCCTTACCGATGAAGCATCCGAGGAAAGGGATTTCCTCTGCACAAAAGATACATTTGGATGCGTTTGCATACAACTTATGCTCTCGCATACGTTCGAGCACCGCTCGAAGGTGTATCAGGTGCGTCTGAACATCAGAAGAGTCGCTTTCCGCACGACTATGAACGAATATATCGTCGAAGTACGTCTGAGCGTACTTCCTATGAGGGCGGAAGAGTTGAGTCACCAAGCGATTAAAATTCGCTGGTGCATTCGAAAGCCCCTGTGGCATAACAAGCCACTCCCACAGCATACCACTGGGCGTGCTGACCGCTGTCAGCGGAATATCGGATGCTCGCATGAGCACCTGATAATACCCGTCCACCAGATCTAAGGCACTGTACACGGTACAGCCCGCCATATTGTTCTGGAGGACATCCTTCCGAGGAATAGGAGTCTGCATGGGTACAGTAGCTGCATTCAGCTTGTTGTACGCATGCACAATGCGCCACTTCCGTTCGGTTTACGAACACAAAAAGTGGGTGATGAGTGAGGAGACTTGCTCTCCCGTACCATCCCTGCCTCTTCTTTCCCCTTGAAGAATGCGTCGATGACGTCGCATTGTTCCCTGGGGAGAGTCCACTGCCTAGTGACGCAGTATTTGGTTCCAGGAACCAAATCAATCTCATGTCGGACTCCCCGATCCGGTGGTAACCTCATCGGCGGGTTGTCACTAATGACATCTCCGAATTCCTTCAATAAGGAATGGTAAGGGTCCTCGGCATCCGCAAGAATCTTGAGGCCGCTTCGGGCATTCAATGCCTGTTTGGTTTGCACCAAAACTGACTCGTCTATCGTGGATGAGGAGTTCAACTCCTCTCCCGGACGCAACACGACAAACTCGTCGAGTTCACCTGCTTTTACAGCAGTCTCAAACTCGTTGAAGGACATGTCCTCCAACGACAACAGTTCGCCTACCCCAGGCAACCGTTCCAGGCTTACGCCTTCTGTGACAACACCTGTCACGCTATTCAGCATCCGATAGTACTGCTGACTACTGTCCTCGGGACTCGTCCCGGGACCCAGATGGGGGGGAGTCAATTGCCCCATCTATTGGAAGCGCATCGCGCCTATCCACAGAGGTCTCTACCTCTACCACCGGTGACTCGCCGGTCTCACCTACAACGGCGTGGTCGGAATCAATTCCGACGTGCGAGAGAGACTAACTACGGGTCTATTCGCTTGGAATCGCCTTGCGCTTAACCACAGGGGGCTCTACCCCTACCACTGAAGTCGCAACTTGTTCGCCGAACACGGCGTGGTCGGAATCAGTTCCGACCTGCAGAAGAGACGAACTTCGGGTCTCTTATTTAAGCGCCTCGTGCTTAACCTCAGAGGAATCCACCTCTATCACTGGCGACTCACCAGTATCGCCTATATCGGCGCGGGGATTAATCGACGAATCCCCCTCGTCAAGGAACACTTCCTTGACCTCATTGGGATTGATCATCTCCGACATCCCAATATCTGGCATCTCACGCCAGAATCGCGTTTGCGATCGAGCCAAGGTGGGTTCATGACTCGCCAATGCTTCACCCGAGGGGTGTGTGTTGAGCCAATGGACTTAGACTTCTAGTCTATCCATGGCCCGTGGCGTTCCATCCACTTCATGCCCAGAATGAGGTCATACCTCGAGTCCAAATCCAGGACTAGGCAACGTTCTAAGCTGTCGAAGTCTGGAAACTTCAGCTTAAGGCGAATCGAGACCTTGGGTACAGAAACCTGTACGCCCGTCGCTAGATGGACCGTGACAACGTCACGAGCACGTGCCTCTAGGGCCTCGGCATACTGCCGACTCCTCTCAACAGAAGCCCGTCTGACACAATTGTCAGACGCTCCAGAGTCTATCAAGACTCTCCAAGGCTTATCAAAGCCTTTCACGTCCGCAAGGACTACCAGCGAACCTGGCTGGTACACCAACTCGGTGATAGAAAGCACCGATTCCCTCGGGGATTCGTGCTGTCGTCCCATACCCTGGGTCTTAACAGCACTGAGGGATCCCCCAGTAGGGCGCCCCGCACCTACTGGGAGCCGTCGTTTCCCGACGGCTTGGGAAAGGGATTTTTCTCCACCCTTGGTCCCTTGTAGCGAGTGTATCGCTGGGGACTTTTCGGATATCCGTGATTCCACACAAGAAACATCTCAGCGGCTGATGTCGCTGCAGCATAGCTAAGAGCTCCGCCTCGAAGCTCTGCGAAAAAGAGTCAGTATGACTCTTAGCGGGAGGTTTCTCCTCCGCTTCGACCTGACTAAGGTCCATGGGTTCGGGACCCACCTTAGAGGAACGGAAGCTCCTCTCGGCGTTGAACGCCATCTTGAACGCCTCCCCCACGGATTCGGGTCGGCATCGGAACAATTCCGAACGTTTTTTCCCTTCTCTCAGGCCACCCATGAAGACGGGAATGGACACATCGTCCGAATATGCTTTCGCGTACATCCCTGCCAACAGGGTCTTAAGTTCTTTGATATATGTTTCCATGTCCTTAGTGCTCTGACGGCACCTCAGAAACGCCAGCTGATTCTGTAAAACCAGATCAGGCGTGGCGTACATGTCCATAAGATTCTGCTTAAGGACTTCCCAGGTTGGGAACACGTCCGTGACTGACTCCGAACACGTGAACGCCCATGGACGGGCTTTACCCGTGAGATGGGTCAATGCAAGTCCCACTTGCAAGTGATCAGCGATCACATTCGCTGTGGCGAAGGCCGTTTCGACCTCTCGCAACAAAATGTAAAGGTTGTTACCCTTCTCTCCGGTGAACTCCATTATCTTAAACGATAATGGGGGTCGCACCCCCGTGGAACTACCTCCACTACAACTCGCCTCATAAGAGATGAGGGCATTTACCCTTGCCTTTACGTCCTCAAGGCCCTGCCCCACTAGGAGCTTCATGCCTTCGTCACCCAATAAGGTAACAGCCTTTTAATGGATTCCTGCTGGACGAGGGTCAAACTATCCCAATCGTCCTGATTCATCCTTTGCAGAGGATGCCTTAGTCTACCAACACAGGTGTTGGATTGATTACAAGTGCTACCAGATGTAGCCGGTGCGTATACGCACGGTGCGGCTAGCGCACAGAGGAAGACTCTTCCTTAAAGCGGTGTCTAACGCTACTTAGCCGATACGCCCTTATAAAGGGCTTAGTAGGAGAGATC
>CM047584.1:5728474-5748629 GCA_026184515.1 Peronosclerospora sorghi | reverse complement strand
ATACGCCCTTATAAAGGGCTTAGTAGGAGAGATCTCCTACTCGGGGCTAAGATTCCCGGGTAGGTTTACTAATTAGCCTTAACGGCTGTGTTCCCTTTACGGGATGTAAGTAAAGGGAGGGCTCCCTCTTACCTACGCCACTCACTGCACGCGCGACCTGTCGAGGTCGCGCGACTTCACCTTAGAATGAAATGTAAACTGAATATATTTAATATGTAATTAACCTAAATTAATTTAAACTAATATAAAATATATGTAATACTAAGTAGAATATTCCTAATTCGTACCTAGCTAAAATGTAGTGTACAAACCTGTGTACAGACACTTGTATGGCTGACACACCACCACACAAAGGGCCTCTTCCCTGATTGGCTACAATAACCAAAGGTTCGAAACCTTTCAAACCGGTCAATACTGACCTCAACCGTAGTGTACTCATGTACACCAACATTACATGTAACTCGAATGTAACCCCGTTACAGATTTCCTCTGCACCAAAAATACATTTGGATGCGTTATCATATAACTTAAGCTCTCGCATACATTCGAGCACCGCTCGAAGGTGTATTAGGTGCGTCTGAACATCAGACGAGTCACCTTCCGCGCGACTATGAACGAATATATCGTCGAAGTACGTCTGAGCGTACTTTCTATGAGGGCGGAAGAGTTGTGTCACCAAGCGATTAAAAGTCACGGTGCATTTGAAAGCCCCTGTGGCATAACAAGCCACTCCCTCAGCATCCCACTAGGCGTGCTGACCGCTGTAAGCGGAATATCGGATGCTCGCATGAGCACCTGATAATACCCGTCCACCATATCTAGGGCACTGTACACAGTACAGCACGCCATATTGTTCAGGAGGACATCCTTCCGAGGAATCGGAGTTTGCATGGGTACAGTAGCTGCATTCAGCTTGTTGTACGCATGCACAATGCGCCACTTTCCGTTCGGTTTACGAACACAAAAAGTGGGAGATGAGTGGGGAGATTTACTCTCCCGTACCATCCCTTCCTCTTCTTTCCCCTTGAAGAATGCGTCGATGACGTCACATTGCTCCTTGGGGAGAGGCCAGTGCCTAGTGACGCAGTATTTTGTTCCAGGAACCAAGTCAATTTCATGTCGAACTCCCCGATCCGGTGGTAACCCCATCGGTACCTCCAACGACAACAGTTCGCCTACCCCAGGCAACCGTTCCAGGCTTACGCCTTCCGTGACAATACCTGTCACGCTATTCAGCATTCGATAGAACTGCTGACTACTGTCCTCGAGACTCGTCCGGGGACCCAGATGGGGGGAGTAAATTTCCCCATCTATTGGAAGCGCATCGCGCCTATCCACAGAGGTCTTTACCTCTACCACCGGTAAGTCGCCGGTCTCACCTAATGCGGCGTGGTCGGAATCAATTCCGACGTGCGGAAGAGACGAACTACGGGTCTCTTCGCTTGGAAGCGCCTCGCGCTTAACCACAGGGGTCTCTACCCTACCACTGGAGTCGTACCATTCCGCCTAACACGGCGTGGTCGGAATCAATTCCGACGTGCGGAATAGACGATGCGGTGGAGCGGCTGATCAAAGTTTTTGACGCTTGATCAGGCATTACCACGGCGACCGGACTGCCGACTAACGAATGGGGTCCTCTGGTTGTCTCTTGACTGCTTGTGTTCCTGCTCACCTTGTAGTACCCGACGGCTTGGGCGTGGGTCGCTCTCCAGGTGACGGGGATGGCACGCTGCAATTCCTTGTTGCAAGATTTCGTTTACTTGTGATGAAGCGACTGAAGTCGATCAGGTTTGATCCAACTTGATCAGGCGCAAATAGTCGATTATCAGGGCCTTTGGTCGTTGATCAGGGGGTGATCAGGGGTGATCAGGGGTGATCAGAACCAATAGTCAAAAGTCAGATCGTGATCGACCTGATCGATCTGATCGGTCTGCTTGATTTAGTCGATCAGGTACTAGTTGGCGAGAGTTGCGAGCAGATGAACGCGGGTCGCAAGTTTCAGAGTGTCGATCAGGTGTTGACCGGAGAAGGGGTACTTAATCAGGTAGCGTAAGTCTTCACTGCCCGATCACGGAGCCTCTAGTCCTTATCAGCTAACAGAATACCCAAAGTAAAATCTTTTCTTAGCCTAGACCTACGAGGGGGGTAAATTTCACTAAATCCACCTAGATTTCCCGTGGGGCGCTTACAGCAGCCGAACTTTAGGGGCCAAACGTGAACCAAAAGGGGAATACGTGAGAGCGCTGCTCAATCACGTTCCTGAGACCAAAAACCTTTACAGAAGAACCGCTGACACAGCGGGCGGAGTTGTGGAGTGAGTTCTCACACTCTACGCCTACCGGTGGGCCAAAAACGCACTAGGTGCTCCCGCCCGGGACGTAGAAGTGTATACTAATAAGGGAGGCGCAAAGGTGTCGTCCCTGAAACGATCTGCTCGATCGTACGCAAAAGGAGAACTTTATTTGTTGCTTATATCCCTAGAGCTACCAATTACCTACCAATTACCTAATATCCACCAATCAATCAGAACTACCTATTCCAGCGTCCTCCGTCGACCAGTCGACCTGATTTATCCGTCGTTCGTCGATCTTCGTTGCTGTTCGTTAGGTACCTGTACGTAATCGCCCATCTCACGATGTCCCGTCTATGCCCTGTCCATGTACCCCGCAGTTGTACATACCACTGTATACACAGTGGTACACACAATCGTACACGCAATTACGCACCCGGTTGTGCACACTGTCGCACCCCTAATTAAGACCACAATTAAGCCCCCAATTAGGCCCAATTTTATGGCACACTTTACCACAACGAACTACGGGTCTCTCCTCTTGGAAGCGCCTCGCGCTTAACCACAGGGGTCTCTCTTCCCCTACCACTGGAGTCGCAACATTCTCGCCTAACATGGCGTGGTCGGGAACCCCGACCTGCAGAAGAGACAAACCTCTTGTCTCTTCTCTAGGAAGCGCCTCGCGCTTAACCTCAGAGGAATCCACCTCTACCACTGGCGACTCACCAGTCTCGCCTATATCAGCGTGGGGATTAACCGCCGAATCCCCCTCGTCAAGGAACACTTCCTTGACCTCATTGGGACTGATCATTTCAGACATCCCAATCTCTGGAAACTCACGCCAGAATCGCTTTTGCGATCGAGAAAAGGTGGGTTCATGACTCGCCAATGATTCACCCGACCGCGGGTGCGTTGAGCCAATGGACTTAGACTTCCAGTCTATCCATGGCTCGTGGCGTTCCAGCCACTTCATGCCCAGAATGAGGTCATACCTCGAGTCCAAATCCAGGACTAGACAACGTTCTAAGCTGTCAAATCTGCAAACTTCAGCTTAAGGCGAATCGAGACCTTGGGTACAGAAACCTGTACGCCCGTCTCTAGATGGACCGTGACAACGTCACGAGAACGCACCTTTAGGGCCTCGGCATACAGACGACGCTTCTCCACAGAAGCTCGTCTGACATAATTATCAAACGCTCCAGAGTCTATCAAGACTCTCCAAGGCTTATCAAAGCCTTTCACGTCCGCAAGGACGACCTGAAAACCTGGCTGGTACACCAAATCGGTGCTAGTAACCTCCGATTCCCTCGGGGCTTTGTGCTGTCGGCCCCTACCCTGGGGCTTAACAGCACTGAGGGATACCCCAGTAGGGCGCCCCGCACCTACTGGGAGCCGTCGTTTCCCGACGGCTTGGGTGAGGGCCTTTTACCCGCCCTCGGCCACTAACAGCGAGTGTCTCGCTGGGGATTTTTCGGACACCTGTTCCGCAGATGATCCGTGCTTCCACACAGGAAGCATCTTAGCGGCCCATGCCGCTGTAACATTGCAAGGAGCTCCGCTTCGAAGCCCTGCGGGAAGGAGTCAGAGTGACTCTTAGCGGGAAGTTTCTCTTCCGCTTCGACCTGACTCAGGTCCATGGGTTCGGGACCCACCTTTGAGGAACGAAAGCTCCTCTCGGCGTTAGACTCCATCTTAAGCGCCTCCCCCAGGGATTGGGGTCGGCATCGGAAGAGCTCCGAACGTGCTGGCCCTTCTCTCAGGACACCCATGAACACGGGAATGGACACATCGTCCGAATACGCTTTCGCGTAAATCCCTGCCAACAGGGTCTTCAGTTGTTGGATGTATGTCTCCAAGTCTCTAGTGCCATGACGGCACCTCAAAAACGCCAGATGATTCTGTAAAACCAGATCAGGCGTGGCATACATGTCCATAAGCTTTTGGTTAAGGACTCCCCAGGTCGGTAACACGTTCGTGACAGAATCCGGACACGTAAATGCCCATGCACGGGCTTTACCCGTAATATGGGTCAGTGCAAGTCCCACTTGCAAGTGATCTTCGATCACATTCGCAGTGGCGAAGGCCGTTTCCACCTCGCGAAGCCACACATAAAGGTGGTCACCTTTTTCACCGGTGAATTCCTTTATACTAAACGATAACGGAGGGCGCACCCCCGTAGACGTGGAGTGACTTCCACGAAAATTCGCCTCATGGGCGATGAGGGCGTTAACCCTTTCACA
The DNA here is from genome assembly GCA_026184515.1 of Peronosclerospora sorghi. NCBI lineage: Eukaryota > Oomycota > Peronosporomycetes > Peronosporales > Peronosporaceae > Peronosclerospora > Peronosclerospora sorghi. Next base: position 5,744,099 of record CM047584.1, on the reverse strand, counting down.
CACGTCCTCAAGGCCCTTCTCCACTAGGAGGTGCATGCCATCTTCACCCAGGATGGATAACAGCCTTTTAAAGGCCTCCTGTTGGACGGGGGTTAGCTTACCCCAATCCTCTTGGTTCATCCTTTGCAGAGGATGTTATCGTCTACCAACACATGTGTTGGATTGACTACAAGTGCTACCAGATGTAGCCGGTGCGTATACGCACGGTGAGGCTAGCGCACAGAGGAAGACTCTTCCTTAAAGCGGTGTATAACGATACTTAGCCGATACGCCCTAATGAAAGGGCTTAGCGTGAGATTACTCTCTCGCTCTGGGCCAAGATTTCCCCAGTTTCCTGTTAGCGTACGCTGACGCTTTAGCCTTAGGCTTTCCTTTAGTAGGGAGTAGCTAGGGGAGGTACTCCCCTGCTACGACACTCACAGCACGCCCGACCGTTCCCGGTTGGACGTCTTGCTGGATTAGTGTAATTAGAAAACTGATTTATTATTTAATATAAAATTAGTCTAACTTAATAAACTAATGTAAACTATATGTAATACTAGGTAGAACTTAATTAATCCGTACCTAGCCGAAAATGTAATGTACACCACATGTATACCAACACGTGGCAGGCTGCCACGCCTTCACCAAGGGCTCCCGCTCTGATTGGCTAAAACAACCAATAGGTCCGAACCTTTCGGACTGTTCAATACTTGACCTCAACCGTTGTGTATTTACGTACACCAACGTAACTAAATGTAACCCCGTTACAGGCGTGCTTAACAACGTACTATTGATACGCAAGAACAACCCCAATGCAATAGCAAGCAGAGAGTCCGCGTCACGTCAAAACCGACTTACTCGGGAGAGGCATGCTCTCGAGACGACAGAAGAACTAGAACAACGAATTGGACTGGATCGGTACCGGCGTGCTCAAGAACGTTCTGGTGAGACGAAAGAGCAATAAGAACAACGATGCCAAGCTCATGCAGCGGCAGGACGAGCTCAGCGTGAACGGCAGTTTCTGGAAGACCGCTTGCGCGCCGCTGACCCGGAGTCCTCCCTTGCACGTCAGGAGATTTCCAACGATTCCGCCTCGCTGCGCTTTGTGCTGAACCGGGCTAACGTCTGCTAACTTATATTTCGGGGCGCTCCATCGGAGTCTGGAGCGCGTGAAGGGTCCTGGATGAACCGTTGTACAGCTACTTTTCGCCATATGCTGCGACCGTAGCAAGGTGTCCAACGTCCCACCGTTGGCACAGCCACCAGAGCAGTTACGAGTATGCTACGTCAATAAGTTGATGTTGATCAACTACCAGACATTGAACGGACTGATAAACACGATTAATGATGGCATTTCCGATGCCGCAAGGAACACGCGCCTATTTTAGCCACCGTGCAATCCTTGCTTCCCGAAATGACCATGTGGTCGACATCAACACAGATGGCTGCAGGATGAGTACACGAATTTCTCAGCGCCGGAAAAATTGACGATGGGGGGATGCAAACGCAATCCCATCAGAGTTTCTTGAACCGGCTCGACGTGAACGGATGATCGCCGAATCGACTGGAATCGAAGGTTGTCTCACCAAACAAGCTCCTGCGTAATCTTTATGAATCCAACGGGCTTTGTAATGGGACGCGCCGCATTCTCCGTCGGTGTTCCGCACGTGTGGTTGAGTCCTAAGTCTTGAAGAGTGATACATTGCATTAACAACTGAGCAATCAAGCCTGCCTTACACGGTCCGTCGGAAGCGGTTTCCTGTGCGCTTGGTCTATGCGCTGACAATAAACAAATCACAGGGACAGACGCTGCACAAGCTTGGTATATGTCTCACAAAGGACGTGTTCTCGCATGGCCAGTTGTACGTCGTCTTCTAACGGTCGACAGCACTGGAGAACATCTCCTTCCTTTTGGAAGATGAGTCTACAGGACTACGACTAATGCGCAACGTCGTTTATGACGAAGCACTACGTTAAATGAGGTTGAAAAATCTTGCAATGAGGGGAATAGTCAATATCCGAGATTGCACAGGTAGTCGTTGACCAAAAAATAAACTCTTTCTTTTTTTCAAAGTAAATGTAGAGCTACTGTACTTTCAACGAAATTTCAACGAAACATTTCGTCGGAACGACGGGAACCATCTCCTAGTATTTACATAACAATAAATTCAGTAATGGTAAGCTAGATACAAATGCGGCAATAATATATACTGGAAAAACCCTTACTCAGGGAAAATATTTTGGCTTTTACGTACGTCCCTATGGTTGAGTTCGTCTCATTAAACTTTTTGAAGCCAGCCAAGTTGAGTCTGCTTTGGGATCGAACCAGGGACCTCCCGGTTCTGTAGTGATCAGCAGCGTACCACTCGACCACGGGACCGGGGTACGTTTTCTGGTGCGCAGAGTGAAAAGAAGATTACCTGTAAAAACGTTATGTTAAAGAGAAAAATATTACGGATACACACGACCATGTAATTCAAAAACGAAAACGCTCTCTTTCGACAGCTAACTATTTTTCAAAAGTATAATTGATACAGCCATTCCTGTTTATTTTGATTTTTTTGATTTTGCGAATGTCAAAGTATAGCATTAGACAGTGGGTGTAACCTTCTGATATCAAGTTATGTATACCACATGGGGTAAGTGATGATGCTATCTCTCGGTGTACATACATACAGTGCTCCCCCTGATAAGTTATGGCTCGGGTGGACGCATAACATTATAACATATCGGAGGTTATAACTTTCGGATTATAGTGGCATTTACATAAGAAAAATCAATTAATTAAAGAATCAAAAAAGCGCCACAAGGGAATCAAAGGGACACCACCACACCCACTCCAAGCCAAAAACTTCCAGAACAACATAGGAAACCATCCCTAGAGCCACTGATCTTCACACTGCTGACAAGGTACTCCAGTTCTAGCACCCTGGCTAGGTTTAGCACGTGTCTAGAAGTATAAGACACGTCTTCAACTGTTTTTTTTCCTGCTTTCTTTGAGTTCCAGGGGCAAAGATACTTCTGCAGTGGTTAGGGACATTATTGCCTTGTAACTACAGATTTAATGCTGCATTCCGATCGGTCGGGGTGGGTGGACAGACGGACTGATTGATCGTGACGCTGTTGGAAATTGAAGATGTCCCAAGTCCGCCTTACCAACGCTCAGCGCCTCCAAATCTGCAAGAACAAGGAGCAGAACAGCAGCATGTCCCAGACAGCCCTGGCCAAGTGGGCTACAACAAAGTTTTTCCTGACCAAGACGCTGTCGCAGGCGTCAATCAGCAAGATCATCAGCAAGAGGGCTAGTCTGGAGGAGATGGATCCAAGCAGCTTGGATGCAAAGCGTCAGCGGCTTGGTCAACATCCCGCCGTTGAAGAAGCTGTGGCCGTTTGGGTTCTGCAGTGTCAGCACCGTGGCGTCATCATCACCGGCGACATCATTTGTGCAAAGGCCCAGCGGTTTGCTGAATCGATGGATATTCCGGCGGAGGTGATCAGCTTTTCCCACGGATGGCTCCAGAAGTTCCAACAGCGCCATAAGCTCCGTGCCATTCGCATCCATGGTGAAAGCGGTTCAGTGGATGTGGAGGCCATGAACGAGGCTCTACCGAATCTGGAGAAGATCATCGCCGAATACGCCCCTCGGGATGTCTACAACATGGATGAGACTGGTAGGTTTTGATTTGAAACTGGCGCTGGAAACAAAAGTCTGAAATGTAACTTGATCCATTTCAGAACTTTTCTACAGCATGACTCCGGACAGAACCATTGCCCAGCAGGATATTGAAGGGAAGAAGAAAGACAAAGTGAGTAAAGTTCAGATCAAAGAAAATCATGACACTTTTGGGAAGACTGACTTCATCTGGCATCGGTTCAGACGCGGATTAAAATTGCATTCACGGCAAATGCAGATGGATCCGACAAACTTCAGTCGTTTTTCATCGGCAAAGCCAACAAGCCACGCTGTTTCAACAACAAGTCGGCCAGGAACTCGGATTCCTCTACAGAAACAACACAAAGGAGTGGATGACTGGTGTGTTCTTCCAGGAATGGCTTGTCAATGTGGACAAAATGATGAAGGTGTGTCAAAAACTGGAAACTCAAATTTTGAGGCTGTCATTGAGCTTAACATCACTGCAGAACGCAAACAGAAGAATCCTTCTCTTGATAGACAATGCTCCATCTCACATCACGGAGGACCTGCACCTCACCAATGTCAAGGTTCAGCCGCTCCCACCGAACACCACATCCAAGATTCAGCCGATGGATGCGGGCATCATTGCGGCATTCAACCACCGCTATCGCCGGTTCCATCTGCAGAATGCAATCGACTGCGACGAGCGTGGGGAGATCGGCAACATCTACAAAGTCAACCAACTCACTGCCATGCGCTGGTCAACTGCCGCCTGGAACGAAATTTCGGCCAACACTATCACCAACTGCTTCAACCACACCGGCCTGTTTGCAAAGGCCCCTGTCAACCAAGCGCCGGTGTCGGCGGTGAAGGTGGCGGTGAACAACAGGGTGGAGACGGTGGAGGAGATTGAGAGTGCACTGGAGCAGGATCTGGAAGCGAAACTCAAGCAGCTGCGCATTCGCAATCCGATGTCAATCTCGGAGCTCCTCAATCCTATTGAAGAGGATGAGAGCGCGCAGCCGGAGCTGACGGATGAGGAGATTCTGGCGAAGGTTCAGGAGGTGGAGGAGGAAAACGACGAACGTGAGGAGGCTGGCGAAGCGGAGCCCATTGGCAACAAGTTCAGCAAGGCTGAAAAACTTGCCATTCTTGGTAATGCCTGTTCTTTGCTCGATCTGTCTCAGGAAAGCCACCAGGCTGCCATAAAGTTCTTCGCAATATTCAACTCAATGTTCGTAGTGCGAACACCACGCAGTCCACCCTGGTTGGGTGGTTCCAGTAAATATCCTCCTCTCAAATATAAGAAAAATGTTCCCTCTGTAAAGTTATATTGCCCGGTCAACTTATAACTTATAACTTAATGCTTATCGGCCATAGAACGAGGTCGGTTGACGTAAGATCCGATAACTTATGAGAGGGTATAACTTAACAGGGGATAACTTAAGAGAGGGAGCACTATACCACAGTACCAACCAGTTCCCAAACTGAGACTTAACGTGACACTCCATCCGCTTATAGGTTCATTTCTTTCCTCCTTCATATCGTTGCTAAAAAACAAAGGGAGCGGCTTGATTCTAATGAGCGACTTGTCATCCCTTGCCGTGGCGTTGATTACTGCAGGCGCCGTGGTGCTGCTCTTCTTCTGTGCGATTATCGTGTTATCCAATACCTGTCACGGAGTGCAGGACGACGTGGCCATCGATTTAGTTGATCTACGAGGTGCGCAGCTGCGCGAGGATCTGTTGGACACTGTGCTTGACGCAGGGCATAGTGAATGGCAATGTATAGTGTGTGCGCACATGAATCATCCCAACCACGAGCTGTGTTTGCTGTGCGGTACGTCGGCCGAGTTTTCCACTATGGTAGAGACGGTGACCGATCGAAACACCCAGACTCGACGCGTGGCGAGAACTACCATTTTTGGTACAGGTAACAGCACATTATTGAGCTCGACGGTGCTGGAGAGTTTCATCACTAGTACGGATACCAGCCCAGGAATGATAGAGAATAAAGCAGAAGTCACTTTGCAAAAGGCTAACACACTGCCAATATTACCAAGCGATTCATCCTTTGGTGACTTAATGCAAGAAGTGGAAGCTACGACAAGCTTGAGACAGCGAGCACTGCGATACAGGAGGCTGAACGAAATGCAATTGAACCAGAAACAGCGAGGAGCAAGTCGGAGAAGATTGTGGCAACGCGTGCCGCTACCTACTGGTGGATTCGTTTGGGTGAGGACCATGGAACGTACCGCTTCCGGATCCATCTTCACTCGCGCAGACTCTTTTGTGCACAAGCTACGGAACAATTCGTTCTTGTCGAAAAAACCACACGCAGAACAGTTGCATGGGGAATTGGCAGAGCAACTGCACCGGAAGAATGCGGCGTCAATGGGCTTTTTCTCTGAACTGAATGCGACGGGTACAGCCGTTGCATACCGAAAGACAGACTCGGTAGCGCTAGATATACAGCCTAAGAGCGATGAGCAACAGTTGGCGGTCGACTTTGAAGGTGTCCTCGCGATGACGTGGAGAGAGAAAAAACGATGGTTCTTGAAACAACTTTCGGCTCTTGCCGTACCATATACTGAATCCGTGTTTAAAATTGAAGTCCGACGTAGCGCTATCTTGGACGATTCCTTACCGCAATTGGCTGGACCTAGTGTCGCTGTCTCGAGGATGCAGGAGCATTTAAATATTAGCTTCATTGGTGAGCCTGCGTTGGACGCGGGCGGTGTACTGCGGGAGTGGTTTGGCCTTGTGTGCAAAGAACTTTTCAGTGCCGAACGAGGACTTTTTGTGACAACCCATGCAGAAGACTCCAGCTACTGGATAAATGCAGAGTCCGCTAAATGTGTGCCAGACGGCCACGATCATCTGCAGTATTTCAAGTTTGCGGGCAGATTATTGGGAAAGGCAATCTTGGATGGGCTCGTCCTTGAAGCGAGCTTGTCACTGCCATTGCTGAAACATCTTTTGGGTGTTCCCATCACGTTTTCTGACTTAGAATATCTGGATGAAGAGCTGTTCAAACACTTGAGTTGGGTGCGGGACAATGAACACGTGGATGCTCTGTGTGTGACATTCAGCATCCAAACGCCTTCCGGAGAGACTGTGGAGCTAAAACCGGGTGGAAACGAAATTGATGTAACTGACGAAAACAAGATCGAGTATTTAACGTTGGTGCTGCGCTACCGCATGTTGGACAGCGTGAGTAGACAACTCACAGCGCTGCTTAAGGGATTATATGAGGTGATTCCGAAGCGGCTTCTGACGATATTCGACTATCAAGAGCTTGACTTTTACCTCAGTGGGTTACCCACCTTAAATCTGATTGACTGGCAAAACAACTCGCTTGTTCGACATGCAGCCCCCGACAGTGACTCCGAAAGGATCGGACGAGAACTTGAAGTGATCCATTGGTTCTGGGATGTGGTTGGCACCTTCACAGACGAGCAACGTGCTCGACTTTTGCAGTTCGCTACAGGCTGTTCACGTGTTCCTGTAGAAGGATTTCGAGCGCTGACAAGTGCCAGTGGTATTGTGCATCCATTTACACTGCAGATGGTGCCTGTCGGTACCCCACCACTTGGAATGTGCCCTAGAGCGCACACTTGTTTTAACCGCATCGATTTACCAGTATATGAGACAAAAGAAAATCTGGAAACCTACCTCTCGCTGGTAAGTCTCCTTGACAGACCTTTAGTGATGCTAAGTCTTGACGTCTTGCTAACCTTTTTGTTGTCTGCAGGTGATTCAAATGGAGATCACTGGCTTTGGCTTCGAGTAGTGCAACGTAAAACTTGTAAAGGTTGTTAAGTATTTATATACTGTTTGAAATGAGGCGAGATAAGTGTAGAAGTGGACAGTGCTATTTGTGAAAGCGAAGTTGACAGTTGGGGGGTGTCTTGAAGCCACAAAAGCATTAACATAGCCAAGCGTGAAAAAAATGAAGCGGAAAAAGGAATAGCATAGAGTCGAAACCTTGGGAACTCACTGGCACCAGTCAGCTTGACGTCAGATTGAGCTATCTGTTTTCAGTACTAGTGTTCGAAACTGCATCAGTAACTAAAGCAATTAGAGCGAGAAGGATGTACAGAAGCAGGCGTGATGCAGATAGGGCGACAGATGCTCCAAGCTCTTGATGATTGGCTACGACTGTAACTCCGAGATCAGACCAGTCCATTTGTGATGCTCCTACAGTGCTATTGGCAACCCTTAGAAAGTATCTGTTGTTGAAAAGTACGTGTAGCCATTTTGGCTTTTTAGGACGAGCCATAAATTCACTGATAAAGCCCTAAATCCACTAATAAAACCCTAAATCCAGCCTAAATCCACTGATCACGTGATCATCCATCCATTTGTGTCCAACCGGCACGAAAATTGGGTGTGAGGAAGGAAACAGCAACTGTCGGAATCTCAGCGAATCGACATGGCAATGAGTTGTAGGGAAGAAAATTCAGAGTGTCAAGATATGTGTGCAAGACGGATCGAGCGAAACCCTTTGCGTTTGCAGTTTCGAAGCGGGTCCCTTCAACATGCCTATTAGTTGTTAAGTCCATAAATGTGTGAATTTTATCTCTGTCGTTCTGTGATGCTTCATCAAAGTGCTCCTGATCAATTATTTGTAGTGCGTTCTTGCTTAAATGAAAAACTGCCATGGGTCGTATGCAAAGAATATATGGAGTGGAACTTCGTACGACACCAGAATACGCTCCAGATTTTGTCAAAGCCGTACACTGTTTCTACAATTACTTATGCGAATTAAAATTTTTTTTAAAATGATGACCACAGATGATCGTGACGAGCCCAAGTTAACGTTACCAGGACAATTGACATCCTCAGTATCAGTGCCCATGTCCTTTTCATCATTAGCACCGAGGAAAGTTCCTCGACAGAATAATCCCAGCTGTGAAAGTTACTAGTTATTCCATACTCATCCGTTCCAGCTAGAAAAGGCTGCGACTCTACACCAAGCGCATGGAGTTTCCCATTAGAGATTTTCTCTTCCGTGGCAGAGAACCACTTTTATTTCGTCGAAATCGCCGTTTTTGGTGGCATTACAGGTTATAAAAGTCGCGACCGAGTTTTCGACACGCGCATGCTGGCATCTCAAGCGTCGTTCGATGACATGCAGTAGTCGAGCTTCGCTTCTTTTCAACAAAAGGCGTATAGAAGCGCGTCGTTTTTGGAAAATCCGTTGCACGTCGACGTTTTTTGCCTTTAAGTTGTTGGCTACAGCGCTCAACAGAATCAGATGGTAGTTGATTGTGCATGAAATCCGAGCAGAAAACGTAACTTGATGCTTGTTGCTGAGCCTTATCACGTGATCATGATCACGTGATCAGTGGATTTAGGGTTTTATCAGTGGTTTTAGAATTTTATCAGTGAATTTAGGGCTGGTCCTTTTTAGCGTCGTTCATGGAGTTGAACCCCATTGGCTGAAATGTGAGTATGCATTTTCAGGTTAGAACTCAAGTTTAACTTTTTAGTATTGTTAATTTGAGTTAAGTAACTTAACATATTATACTTTTCGTTTTTTTCTTCTTAAACAACAGACCTACCTGAACGTCCCCCGCGTGGTAAATGTCGCGCGCGAGCACTTCACAACGCAAGATCTTATCTGGTCAAAACTGCGAGACCAGGTGCGCATCAAGCACAGGTGTGTGTTATTTTCCTACATGTTATGAGCCCAAGGTTCGAAGGGCTGAAGTGTGGATGTTTTTCGGTTTCGAAGTCTGTTTATCAAGTTTTCTCGTTTCTTTCGTGGAGATAGTGGAAAGCCTCCTTGTTTAAGGGAAGGTGGAATGTTATTTCGTTTGAAAGAAATTTTTCTCGTATAATGGATGATATAGAAGAAGAACAAGATTCCGGAAACGTGGCAGGACAGAATGATGTCCTCCAGGAGATTTTGAACGGACTGAAAGATGTCCAGTCTCGCCTGGTGTCTGTCGAACAAGCACAGAGTAGGGACTCTGTTGCAAGTGTGTCGTCTGGTTCAAGGAAAGGCTTCCCAGAACGCGTCAAGGACAATGAATTCCGTGAACGTCTAACGAATTACCGTCCTTTTGGTCAACAAATGACTCTGCATGATTTGGCCGATAAGGAAAGCGTGGAACTTGGCGCTATGTCACGCGCGAATGTTGATAGAGAACCGCATGTGGCACCTGGTGTTGCACCGGGTGTGGGCGGCGGAAATGCATCTGCCGGGTTCCACAGTTCGGTCAAGGTATGCACAAGATACCAAAGTTGACCGTGGGGTTACGGAAATTACCCAGACATAGGTGCTGGGTTCTCGGTTCTCGCAACCAGCATATCTGTTCATGTAGGCCACTGAAATTGTTAAGATGGCCTCGGTTTCACATCAACAGAACGCCTTATAGTGAAAAAATTGAGGGAGTACTTAGAGGGCACAACCTCTGAGTATTTTCGTTCGAACTTCAGCACGTGGTGGCAAACTTCGCCTCACCTGAATTTCGTTATGTAACAGATGTTGTTTGCATTCAAAGTAAAAATTCATCATTACAAATCTGCAATGTGGTTCGCGTCCGAGAAGGGCCCCAAAAGGACGTGGACCCAACACTTGTTATACCTAATCGAGAAAGTGGGTCGAGCGAAAATTCAATAGAGGAAATCATTGTGAAGTTTGAAGCACCAAAACTTAGAGTGATGTTGATGGCCAGGTATGACCATGTAAGGCAGGATTAACTGAGCCATGCCCTAGAGATTATTGCCTGGTCCCAAGAGCTAGAGGATGTCGCTATGAAAACAAGGCGACCCGCAAGTTTGCACGCCAATTCAGGGGTACCAAATGAAAAGAGGCGAGGTGTTAAACCTATGGAAGTGAAGGGCACCTGTGAAGGAACTGCCCGGAAAGACGTCGACGGAACCAGAACCACTCCGGCGATAAGAAGACTAAAAAACCAAGTTATGGTTGGTCTAAAGGTGTTGTCAATGGAAACCATCAGATTGTAAGACAATGGATGTCCTTAGTGGAATGTCTGAAGAAAGTTATTGGTTTTTTGATAGTGGTGCTAGTAGACACTTGGTGTCGAACGCAGATTTGTTGGAAGATGTTAAGAAATGTGGTCAGAATGACACATTTGCCTCGTATGCTAAAGGCTACCAAAGTTGGTAAGATTACTTTTAAAACCAACAGCCAGAATTGGAAGGTCATCGAATTTACCGAGGTGTATTATGCACCGAAACCAACAGAGAATCTAATCTCGCTGGGAATACTGCGAGAGAAGGGGTATACCATTGTGGATAATGGTCACCGGATGGATATTGTTTTGGACAGTCATAAATATTTCGTATTCAAACGTTTGGTTCTGTGTTTGTGGCTGATTTAACAGGTGTAAGAAAAGTGGAATTGCTAACAAGTTTTCGGATATGTTGTTGAACAACATTAAAGAAATCAAGATGAATGATTATCACAAAAGAAGTTTGCAAGATTTTCATGTGAGCTTGGGTCATCTAGCGTATGAAACATTTGAAACTGGCTAGAGACCCCAGGGCAGGCATAGTCATCACGGACCCTAAAAAAACTAATTGCCTGACCTGTCCGAATGCATGGCGACACGAAAGGCACAGCCCAAGAAGTACTCGGGCAAAAGTGCTCCGATTGACCGATCGGAGGAGTGATTTCAGTGACCTCAATTACTCCCCAAGATCTACGTGGAAACCATGTCTAGTGGGTTTTGTGAAATATTTCCCCAACTATGTGAGAGTTTTTGCCACTCGCTCGAAATATAGAGCTGCAAAAATGTTCGATCATTTTATCTCGTGGTTCGAAAACGAGTTCAAATGTCGGTTTTTTTGTACTGAGAACCGATAATGGGGGGATACAAGAATGTTGATCGGTTTTGTTAGCAGACTGGCATACGCCGACAGATTAGCGAGGCTGGAAATCCAGCCTCAAGCGGTAAATCTGAACGAATGAACCGGACCACCTTTAACATGGTCCGGTGTATGATTTATGGTTCTGAAGTTCCGCTGGTTTATTGGTCGGAGGCGGATGAGTATGCTGCTTACACACTAAACCGAACTTCGACAAGAGCGAACCAAGCAAGACTGTGGTAAAGTCTGCCATAAAATTGGGCCTAAATAAGGGCTTAATTGTGGGCCTAATTAGGGGTCTGACTGCGGACACTAATTTGTTACGTAATCGTATACGATTGCGTGTACCACGGTGTATACAGTTGCGTGTACAACCGTGGTGCACATAAACAGAACATAGACGGGACATTGGGAGATGGGATGATTACATAGGTACTCAACGAACAGCAACGAACATCGAAGAACGACGGATAAATCAGGTCGACTGGTCGACGGAGGACGCTGGAATGGGTAGTTCTGATTGGTGGATATTAGTTAATTGGTAGCTCTTAGGTTTTAAGCAATAATAAAGTTCTCCTTTTGCGTACGATCGAGCAGATCGTTCTGGGACGGTGTGGTAAAGCATATTACAAATTTTTGCGGTACCATAGTTGGTAAAATATTCAGTATAATAGTCGGTAGAATAGTTGGTACAATAGTCCGCACAACAGTGGTACAATTGTTGGCACAACAGTCGGTACAAATGTTGGCACAACAGTCGGTACAACTGTTGACACAACTGAGGTGAACATGAAAGGGGCATGGACGGGACATCTGGACGACGAGACAACTGATACAGTTACCTAAGGGTACCTAACGGTTAGCGACGTACGACGGATAAATCAGGTCGACTGGTCGACGAAGTACGTAGGGATGGACAGTTCTGATTAGTTGATTCTAGGTAATTGGTAGTTTTAGGGATATAAGTGATAATGAAGTTCTCCTTTTGCGTCCGATCGATAAGATCACCGAAAGGGAGGCGTTCGCGCCTCCCTCTCTTTTGCATACGCACCCTTTACGTCCCGGGCGGGAGCACGTAGTGCACTTATTGGCCCACCGGCAGACGTAAAGGTCTGGGGAACTTACCCTCAACTCCACCCGCTGTGTCATCGGTTATTTTATAAAGGTTTTTTTGGGGAAAGTGTTCTCACCCCTTCCCCCACTGGTCCACGTTTGGCCCCTAGAAGTTCGGCTGCTATAAGCGCCCCATGGGAACTCTAGGCTGATTTTTAGTGGAAACTGTCGATCAGCCCTGCTTATCGCCCCCCCCTCGTAGGTATAGGCTAAGAATACACTTTGATAGGGTATTCTGTTAGCTGATTAAGACTCCAGAGACTCCTTAATCGGGTGGTGAAGATTTCCGCTTCCTGATCAAGTACCCCTCCACTGATCACCACAAGATCATCGATCTGCAACTGCGCTCTGTGATCAACAACTCGCAGATCGCGCCAACTTGTAAAAAAATTGACTACATTGATCGCCGACTCTGATCATCCCCTGATCAAAGGCCGGAGGTCCTGATCATCGACTTTTAGCGCCTGATCAAGCCTGATCACTGCTGATCAACGACTTTTAGCACCTGATCAAGCCTGATCAAGTTTTATCACAGCTGATCAACGATTTTTAGCCCCTGATCAAGTCTGATCACAGCTGATCAACGACTTTTAGCACCTGATCACGCTTGATCAAGTCTGATAACAACCGATTAACGCCTTTTAGCACCTGATCAAGCCTGATCAAGTCTGATCCCAGCTGATCAACGACTTCTCGCGCCTGATCTAGCCTGATCAAGTTTGATCACAGCTGATCAACGCCGTTTAGCGCCTGATCAAGCCTGATCACTGCTGATCAAACCTGATCAAACCTGATTCAAGCTTGATTGCGCCTGATCAAGCCTGATCGCAGGAGTCGCATTATCACAAGTTAACTGAATCTTGCACCAAGGAATTGCAGCGTGTCATCCCCGCCACCTGGACAGCGACCCACGCCCATGCCGTCGGGTACAAGGTGAGCAGGAACACAAGCAGTCAAGAGACAACCGGAGGACCCCCTTCGTTAGTCGGTAGTCCGGGCGCTGTGGTAACGCCTGATCAAGTCAAAAACTTCGATCAGCCGCTCTACCACAATGGTGCGTGTGCCCGGATCTTTGGGCGACGCGGGATACCACCGCAATTCTACGCAAGATGTCGCTGATGCGGAAGTGAAAACGGAAGCAGAAGCAGAAGTGAATATAAAAGTGGAAAAGGAGGAGGTGGTTGTGACAACGGAAGGAAGTTCGCCGTCGTCATGTCTGAAGAAGAAAGGAAATGCTGATCATCAGGACATGGGGATAAAGAAGGGGAATCCTCAACCACCTCCCGAGGATCCTTCGGGATCCCATGCGGATCATAACGCAAGCTATGATCCGCCAAATATATGTGTGTATAAGGATCCAGATTGGGATCTGGTGGTGAAGTGTTACAAGACCGACCAGCCGAAGGGGTTGCTAAAGGCACCTGGGTCGGAGAGCGATGAAAGTCGATCAAGTACACTACCAACGGAATTGGACTTGTGAAAACGTTTTACCGAAAGGTTTACAAATGATAATTGGAAGATTTCTTATTGACAAACGCGATCATGAACCTCCTCGGGGTCACGATCAGCGGAGAGCTGAAAGGACCGGTCGATCGACCAGTGACGAATTGGAAGGACCAACTTCGGCTGGTGTTAGGGATAATACTCCTGATCAAGCAATCTGGTTTGTCGACAAGCGCCTACGATGCCGAAGAAATGTTCTATCAGGACCTAGGAGATTTTAGGAACGCAACACATCGACTATACTAGTTGGTGGTACCTATAGCGGACCGATCTTCTACAGAGGAGCCCCCCCAGTTCTCCGCCCAAAATTGAAGTGGGCCCGTCAATCAACGTGGCAGAACACTCGGGATCATCCTGTTACGAATCTGCCCCTTCCGAAGGCGATCAGCCTGGAGTGGAGTCGAGAAGTGCCGGAAGCATAGAACCCAAGGTCACCAGAATGACAGCTTGACAGAAAGATGAATCCAAGCTCGCAGTTACCAAGAAGGAACCTCAATCGATCAAGATAGAAGATGATCAAGTATCTCAAGGTCTACAGCTGCGGACATTCTTTGACAAGGCTATGGAGAAGTTTCTGGATGAGGAAAGAAGCAAGTTGACAACTGGAGTCGTTGGCACAAAAAAAAACCGCCAGCTTAAGCCAGGAAGAGCTGAGTCGATCAAGGATATCGACATGGATCCGTGCATTCGCTTCGTGATCAGCAGTCGAAGCCAGAAAGATCGACGACGGTGAAGGACGTTGACATGGAATCCGTGTATTCGTTCCATGATCAACGATCCCAGAGTGATTACATTGATCCAGATGAGCTGATCACACTACCGCGACGAGCTACAGTTGCGTCCGCATATACTGGGATGCCTGATCAACAGCCGATTCCCAGGATTCGGATGTCTGCGATCAGTGACCTGAAAGAATTTTCGGGAAAGGAAGGGGATAAAGATCAAGCGCGGAATTGATATTAGTCGCCTCAAGTCAGCATTTATGCGTGATCAAGCTTATGATCATGAAAAGTGTTTGATCCTGGGAGATCTGCTAAAATGACCAGCGAGCGATTGGCATCGCCAGCTGAGTAGATCTACTCGATCAAGTGGGAAAAGTCTCGTGGATGAGTTTGAAGTTCAATACTGTGGAAGTGGTCAGTCGGCATCCCGCCAGTATTATTACACGAAGCAGAGATCGGGTGAAACTCCTATTGAGTATCTGCACCGGTTGAATGTGGCGGGACTGCGAGCCAAGTTGCCGATTAGGGAAAGATCGCCTACGATCTTACGCGAGCATGTGCAACATTTTTGGACACATTGGCCAATCGCGAACTCGCTGATCAACTGGCACTTCTGTGGTTGTAGAACGCCTCGGATTTGGAGAGACGCTGCGGGCTTAGGCACACAATAAGTGGTACCAGCCCACGGCGGCGGTAGGTACTGTGGTGGAGTCAAGTTCGAAATCGAATAAATTTGTATCCACAACCTGACCACCACCATCGTGCCCAGCCTTCCAACTTACGGGGGGGGATACCCCGCGGACCTCCACTCGAAATCTGGTCCGATCGTC
>CM047584.1:5649781-5689867 GCA_026184515.1 Peronosclerospora sorghi | reverse complement strand
GGGGGGGGGTAAATTTCACTAAATCCACCTAGAGTTCCCGTGGGGCGCTTACAGCAGCCGAACGCTAGGGACCAAACGTGAACCAAACGGGGAAGAGGTGATAGCACTGCTCGATCACGTTCCCGAAACCAAAAACCTTTAAAAAGAAGAACCTCTGACACATCGGGCCGAGTTGCGGCGAGTTCTCACACTCTACGCTTACCGGTGGGCCAAAAACGCACTCAGTGCTCCCGCCCGGGACGTAGAGGTGTATACTAGTAAGGGAGGCGCAAATGTGCCGTCCCTGAAACGATCTGCTCGAATGTACGCAAAAGAAGAAATTTATTATTGCTTAAAACCTAAGAATTACCAATTACCTAATATCCACCAATCAGAACCACCCATTCCAGCGTCCTCCGTCGACCAGTCGACCTGATTTATCCGTCGTTCTTCGATGTTCGTTGAGTACGTGTATGTAATCGTCCCATCTCCCCGTGTCTCGTCTAACTTCTGTCTATTTGCACCACGGTTGTACACGCAACTGTATACACCGTGGTACACACAATCGTACACGATTGCGTACCCAATTTGTGCCCGCAGTCAGACCCCTAGTAAGGCCCATAATTAGGACCTTAACTAGGCCCAATTTGTAGCACACTTTACCACACCTCTACGTCCCGGGCGGGAGCACTTAGTGCGTTTTTGGCCCACCGGTAGGCGTAGAGTGTTTAGAACTCGTCGCAACTCCGCCCGATGTGTCAGCGGTTCTTGTAAAGTTTTTTTTTGGTTCCGGGAACGTGATTGAGCAGTGCTCTCACCTCTCCACGTTTGGTTTACGTTTGGCCCCTATAGTTCGGCTGCTGTAAGCACCCCACGGGAATTCTAAGTGGATTTAGTGAAGTTTACCCCCCCCCTCGTAGGTCTAGGCTAGGAATACATATATTTGGGTGTTCCTTTAAACTGTTTAAGACTCCAGAGGCTCCGCGATCAGGCGGTGAAGACTTCCGCTGCCTGATCAAGTACCCATTCGCCGGTCAACACCTGATCGACACTCTGCAACCTGTGACCCGCGTTTATTTGCTCGCAACTCGCGCCAAATAGTGCCTGATCGACTAAATCGATCAGGTCGATCAGGTCGATCACGATCTGACTTTTGACTATTGGCTCTGATCGCCCCTGATCACCCCCTGATCAACGACCAGAGGCCCTGATCACTGACTATTTGCGCCTGATCAAGCCTGATCAAGTTTGATCAAGCCTGATCGCAACAGTCGTTTCATCAAAAGTCAACTCAATCTTACAACAAGGAAATGCAGCGTGCCATCCCCTCCACCTGGAGAGCGACCCACGCCCAAGCCGTCGGGTACACAAGGTGAGCAGGAACACAAGGAGTCAAGAGACAACCGGAGGACCACCTTCGTTAGTCGGCAGTCCGGGCGCCGTGGTAACGCCTGATCAAGTCAAAAACTTCGATCAGCCGCTCCACCACACTTGTTTGAAGTGTTGACCGTGAGCGACCAGTCCTGACATATACTGTCGTTTTTGGGTCCCCGTCCATGGTATGGAGAGACCCCAAGAAGAAGGCTCTTGAAAAACATGCGTAGCATGCGTTAATATTTGGAAAGAGTGTTGAGACCAAGGAATACAAGTTTTGCTGTCGAAGTACGGGGGGGCCACGGTGACGAAAAACGTGACGGACATTGAGACGCTTGACAAGGACGCGAGAGACAAGATTACAAGAAACCTGAAACATGCCACGGATGAGCACTTCGAGGCAGGTCACGTGATCAATCAAGTAAAAATGTGCCGAAACCCGGAAGAGAAATTGATGTTTCGCAAGATGCAATTGGAGTGTGCAGTGGTGTGCAAGAAGTCGATTCACGTATTCAAAAATCAAGTCGGAAGAAAAAGCATACACAAAAAGCCAAGGAGCGTGAAGATTCACGCAAAAACAAGAATACACCAGATGAAACGAATTCGAGTAACATTTGTGGAACCGACGAAACCGTGACCGTTGTAACTGTCCGGCTGCTGTAAGTGCGTTATGTGTGTACGCCGTTTCGGAAGTATCTAAACTTGGAAAAATTTCGAAGGCAACAGGCCCTGATTCCTGAAACTACAGGGAGGTTCACGAAAGCCCAAATGAGGACATGTGAACTGATGCCGAGCGTACTGAGTTAGAGTAAGACTAAGCTGAAGTCATATGGGACGGTTGAGAGGTACAATGCGCGTCTGGTTGCGAGAGGCAATAAAATATATAGGGCGAAGATTATCGTATACGTTTTCTATTGAAAACAACAATGTCAAGGTGATCTTCATGTTGTCACAAATCTGGAAGTCGCTGCAAGGCATGTGCCTAGCGCGTACCCCAAGGCGAAGACTGAGCAGGGGTACCCCCGTGAGATTTTAAAACCATGCTGAGATTTTTGATCGATAAAATGTTTACGTCCTTGAAAAACTTCTTTACCCGCCTCTCTCCGTTTCCAGACACTAGAAGATCATCGACGCAAATTCCAACGACCACTATACGCCCTTCAATTGCCTTAACATACAGTCAAATGTCGGTGGTACATTGGGAAAAATTAAATTCCAATAATTTTCCATGTATAAGTGGAATCCAGAATCATCCAGCTTGTTTAAGCTCGTAAAGTGTCGTCTTCAACTTTAGAAGTAGATATTCTTTGTTTTCATTCTTGTCCAGAAAGGCTTTGGATACCATGCATTCATTTTGGAATACGCAAATACATACTGTGTACATCTTTCGTTGCCTTGACACAGGTTTTTGTAATATGAAGATGACACCCTCTTGTTAGCCAAAGATATAATTATCTCACAGTCCCAATGTCGATAACAGCGGCAAAGATCAATTTGTAATCGAGACAAAAGCATCATTCAATTCCACATGCAACCAGGTTTGCCTTGTATCGTTCTACTTGACCATTTTCGTCCAATTTTGTCTTGTACACGCTACTCACTTTGCGTGTAGTGTGATATTCAGTCGAATGTTCAGTACCCCTTTATCCTTCTTCTTTAATTTGATTTTTTTCTTATAAAGATTCTTACTTGATGGCGTTCACGCTTCCAGTTCGATGTTTTCTTCATTTTTTTCTTTGAAATTTGAACTTCGCTTGTTTTAGCTGCTTATGAACTCTGGTTTTGTTCCAAACCGTTCAGTTCCATAGCGGCATAAATGGATTGGTTGATCACTCGAACTTTTAAAATCACGTTAACCACAACGGTTAAGACCTATTTGTGTTCTCAATTTTGAATATTGGTCTTCGTGGACGGCATGAATCATCACTCTTTTGCCCTCGACTACGCCATTTTGCAGACTTCTTCTTCCAGAAGGCCATAAGACAATATATTCATCGATATATTTTCCACGTAAAAAAATAATATTTTATTATCGTTGGCTTTACTTCAATCATGATGCAACCTTTCTGGTAACCTTTAAGGTTTTACCATCTCCCTGAGAACAGGTTTCATTTACCTTTTCGTCGGTACGAAGGTAAGAGATATCATTAACAAGGTTCTCGCTGGCACCACTGTCCAAACTACTTCGTGCCATCAATGTCTTCCAAGTGTTCACTGATTTTTAATGAAATTCCACATTTGTCGGACTTTTTTGGGCATTTTGGACCAAATGTGTCCAACTTTACCACACCCGTAGCGCTTTATGGTGCTTTTCTTGCCTTCGACCATGTTTAATCTATCGTTTCCAATTGAACGACTTGTTCTTGCAAATCCTTCTACTGCTTGAGCGAATTCGATAAGTTCTTCCGCATGTCTTAGGTGGTCGGATCTTGTGTGGTCGAATTTCGTCATTAGAATTGGTTTTAGATCTGTTGCGCATAATGGACCACTTTGTCCAGAACCAAAGATTCACTTCCCCTTACCGCCTCCAAATAGCTATCGAGTATAGCTAGTGTGAATCCCAAGACCTTCTTGGATAGTTATGGCTTGTAAACAATTTATATCGCTCTGGGCGGTGTAAGAGTCGTACGAAACGCATAGAGCCTTGGTTTTCTTTCCGGCGAGCTCCCTAGAGACGAACCTCATCCGGGTGCCAAATTTCAGTGAATTATTGAAGCCGAAATGGTTTCCTTTAGAAGTCGCGCGAGTCTCAAGTTTATCAACTATGTCACATAAAATTTTGAAAAATTTTGAGATTTTTGGCTCCTTCTGATCCAATACCTGCTGGCATACCTTCTTGGATGTTTTTTTCGACCGAAACATCGTGGTCTTTGGGCTCATAACCTCGTGAAATTTTTCTTTGTCCATTTGCACACGAACTTAGGAAACTTGATTCTAAGATTATTTTGATGTTACTAGGCCTTACGTGCCACGAAATACTGCGCAGTCTAACGTTCAACACTTAATGCCTCATCGATCCCTCGCGTTATGATATACATATCTAGAAGATCTTTTCTCGTCTTTCTATCTAGGAGAGATGTTGTTGGCGTGGTAACACATATCTGGAGTTGAGAAGTGATTGAAACTATTTTATATTGTGATACATTCCACTCTATAGTGAATGCATTGTATGCTGATAATGCAACTTTAATTGACTAATTACTATTAATAAATTTTGATATCCATCTTCTTATCTGGACCCAATGCAACATTATGGGCGATAAAAGAACCGAAATTTGCTAGAAGTCTCTATTGTAGCACGACGAGTTAGTGAATACCAAAGAAACAACTTACAAACTATTAAAATTCTCTAAATACAGTTGTAGAGCAAATGGATTGAGCATAGAAAAATGCTCTACAAGTTTATGACATAGTCAGTACCCTTTGAATAAAAAGATGAGGCCCACTAAACAGTACTGTGTCCAAATAGGCTTATTTAGAACTCGATTTTACTCGATTTTGATTGGCTGTTTTCAGCCTGCATTTTTTGCATGTTTTGGGTTACGCTCACTTTTGGCGCCTCTCCGCTGTCTCACATATACCACCCCATCCCACCAAGCAAACAAGCAACCAACCAATTGACCACGGAAACTTACCAAACAAACAAACAACCATAACCCTAAACCCTAAACCCTCAACCCTAAACCCTACACTCTAAACCCTGAACCCTAAAACATAAACCCTAAACCCTGCAGGCTGAAAAAAGCCAATCAAAATCGAGTAAAATCGAGTTCTAAATAGGCATATTTGGACACGGTACTGTTTAGGTTTTCCCTAAAAAGATTTCAGATTTTCAGAGGTTTTCACCCAGTTAGGGGAAAACGAGGTGTCACCACACCTACGCAGTTGATATTTTTGAGCTCAACTTTTAGGCACGTAACTATCACCATGACAGCATAACAAGCATAACAAGGGCTTTAGGAAACACTTCAGTTTTGGAAAATAGCAAATTAGAGGGGAGGTGACGTTTCGTGATACGATTTGCCAATTAAAACGATCGCTCATTTGTAGCCAAACTTTTATCTGGATTGGACAACATTTTGAACAGATTTGTGACCAATTACAATTGGTTAGAAAACGAAAATAAAAGTTCCATAAGTATTGTATCCAAACTGAAAAGCCCTTCAACCAAATTGAATATTGGTGTTGAATAGGGTAAGAGCGGGAGACTAGCTTGAATCTATTTATATACGTAGGATATAGTTATTTTACACAAAAAAGTGAAGGCGTATGTTTTCGCCCATGCCATCCGTCGCGCACCCACGCTTACCGAGCTACTGAGCATCACATGCTCCTAATCCATCAGCGTTATCGATAACGATCTCGTTAAGTTGATAGTAATACATGCAAGAATACACTCAACTCCGCACTACGCTACAAATACATGCAGTATGGAACGTAAGAAATACATTTAATACATCCATTGGATGACTTCCAAAGCCCGGATAAACGGGGAAAACAAATAGTTTTTGTCCGCCCCTGACAAATCTGATTTGTCGCCACAAAAGAAATATTAATAAGTCGGTTGACCACCAAAAACATTAGCTTGAGAAAACGTACTCTCAGTTTTCACCGCAAAATATCAGTAGTCAATTGGCCACTAAAACCTTGTCTCAATTTGTGCGATAAACGAAATGACAGCGGAAAATACACCGTTTCAAGTGGATGCAGCAAGCGCGTTGATCACGCCCACGAGTCCTCATGACGATTTTGTGAACATGATGAAGTCTCAAGGTCTCGAAAAGATGGCTACAGAGGTAGGAATTTTGAAGAATGGTGTTCGTGTTGATGCGCCGCCGTCTGCGTCCCCTTCGGCACCACCGTCTGCGTCCTCTTCGGCACCACCGTTAACACCGGTGGAACCGACTATCGAAAAGAACACAATCTCAGCTGCTTCATCGTTCGCAAGCCCGTCTTTCACAAGCCCGTGCGTTTCTGCATTTATTGTTTGAAGCCACTAGCTAAAATGAAGAGACTTAAACCTGTTCTCGTATCCAGGTCACCTGAGAAAAAAGAGGAAATATTTGAAAATCAACAAAGGTCTACGTCATTTTAGTATGAAAGTATGTCAAAAAGTGGAGGGAAAGTACATTACGTCTTACAATGAGGTCGCTGATGAACTGGTGCGGGAGTTCGTCTCGATGCGCCCAAATGATTGCGTACGTTGTCGAAAAACTTGTGGGTATATCCAGCGCTAGATCTTTTCGCGTGTTTTGTAAAGGATTACAATGAAAAAAATGTTCGCCGTCGTGTATACGACGCATCGAATGTACTGATGGCTATGAATATTATTTCAAAAGAGCGCAAGGAAATCCGATGGAAAGGATTTCCTTCGAACGAACAACATGACATGGAAATGCTTATGGTTTTTCTACGTTTACAGGCTACATGTAGTTTTCAAGTTTTCAGTTGAGCGACATACGAACTTAAAGTGTCTGCCTCAATAGGCTGAAAGGAATGGACGCATGAAAAACTTGGAACAGAAGAAGCAACATCTTCAAGACCTTTTGGTACAACAAGTTGCAATGAAAAACCTGCTTAAACGAAACGCTCAGCGCAAACGAAAAGAGACCGAAGATCCCGCATCTGCCGGCATTGTCCGGGACGAAGGGCGAATATTTCTACCATTTATTGCATTGAATACTAGCAAGGACACCGTGATTCAGTGTGAGATGTCGGAAGATCGTCAAGACATATTTTTCAACTTTGGTGCACCATTTGTAATCCATGATGATGCAGATATCTTGCAAAAATTAAATCTGCACAAAGCTCCGTTTGCTGAGTTGAAGCAAATGGTGCCCAAAAAGCTCCTTTCGTATCTTCCGGCTGAGTGTGAATTAAAAAGCGAAAAATAGAATCCAGTCTAATAAGCCGCGTGCAATAGGAAACAGTGTTATTGGTGAACTTATTGTGTCTGTTAAAATGCGTAGTACTCGAATGGTTTTATCTTCTAGCAAAAAAGGCGTCTTTTAGTGCGTGCTAGCTCAATTCTAATTAGCATAGCATGTCATGCATGCCACTAGTTTTGGGTCACATCCGTCTTTATGTTCTGCCCACCACCACATCAGCGTAGCTGCGCGTTTCGTAGCCCAATTTTCACTGTCTCTCCTGCGCTAAGACGACCCACCTTCCACGTACGCTCCACGAGTAAATGCCGTCTCCTCGCACACTTGCTCCATAGGTTTGTGTGATGCGTTTTCTTCCTTACCGGGCGCGCTTACATAAGAAAAGAAGCGGTATAGGAAAGACTCCAGCATAAGTGGCCTCGCGAATTGTCTCGACTTTTGTTGGAAAGGTAATCTGCTAAGGGCACGCCTATTGCCACATACGCTTTTCCTATTGACACATACGTTCTGCCTATTGCCAAATACAAATTTTATATCAGATATGATTTTTGAAACAGCTTTTTCGTCCGCCGGTGGTGCGCGGGTGCCGCTTGAAGATAAATTTGTCCATGATAAATTTGTTTTGTCCTGGGTGGACAAACTACTTTCGTCAAATCGATTTATCCGGGTATTGGTAGTCATCCATTTGTTTAATTATTCATTTAACATTGATTAAAAGGTTTTTCACTTTAGTTGCAATACTTATGAAATTTAATTCTCGACCCATTCCATATTGGTCGCAAGTCTTTTGTTGAAAAATGTGTACTATACTGGTTTTATTGAAAACTGTATTAAGGTAAATTTTATTTTTGGCAATCTTAATTTCGATCTTTGTAGGTACTTAAATTGGATACTTATAATTAGTTAGTTACATAACTACTGTAATATCGCAATCAGTTGCAATACACAGTCTCATGCACATTTACATGTTAGGAGAGATAATCACTTCTTAAGACACACTCAGTTGAGCCTGCTTATTATCTACTTCCTACGATCCCATGGCCATTTTTTGACCCTGGATCGTGGCTCGCTGAAGGTTTCGTAACGTATTTTCCAATTTACTAGCGTGATAACCCAAAATTGAACTTGTAATTCCGTCTTAAGAAAGAGTTTTATGCGGGTCCTACGACAGATAATAACATTGAAAATAATCCAGATAATACATACACTGACTTCATCAATATAATATGTATTATGAAGTGATTTTTCCTATATTTTCTGCTTGCAATCGCGAAAATTACTTACGTTACGCATGATACCGAATTCTGGTAATAAACGAAATTCATTTTGTCTACCCAAATGAAAATTCAAACTTATAAATTTTACAAGACAATTTTAAATCTATATTTTAACAGTAAATTGATCCGTATGTTGAAGTTGTATATACTCATTGGGTGAAAATGCAATTTCAAAAGATGAAGACGCATTGGTTATAAATACATATGTATCCACAGGGTAGAAGTTACAAGACTAAATTTCTCAGAATTTTTTGATTTTCAATATTCTAACTTTATATAATAAACTTTCCGTTTTTTTTTACTTTTCGCTTAATTCACTGCCGTTTAGCGACCGAAGCGCCTCTATCTACGCTTGCTTGGCCAAAGCTATTAGGTCATATAGTATAAGACTACGCGAAAACTGTCTTTTCTGCTGGTTTTGAAGCCAAGGGAAACAAGGGTCATAAAATTTGATTTTTGGGATGTTCAAGGTTTGGAAGGCACTTTTTGATTTATGTCACGTTTCTCTGGAGCTATTGCAAGTCTCCTCAAGTTCGGAGGACTAGTGGAATTACTTTTCATCTATTTGATTCTGATTATTTTTTGCATTTGCTTACGAACGGATGAATCAATGGGAAAGCGAGTGGCGACAGTGTGACGGAGCAGGCTGCGATCCTGAAATTATTTCATGAAAATTTAAAAAAAAGTTAAAGCACGGCTTGTGTCCCTGGAAAAAGCGCAAGGGAAAATTTTGGTCGCCAGCGTGGCGTCTAAATCAAGGAATGACTCCTTTGTGGTGGAGCGGCTGATCAGAGTTTTTGATGCTCGATCAAGCGTTCCTACAGCGCCCGGACTGCCGACTAACGAAGGGGGTACTCCGGTTGTCTTGTGACTGGTCTCTGTCTTGCTCACCTGGTGTATCCGACGGCTTGGGCGTGGGTCGCTCTTCAGATGGCCGGGACGTAGATCCGCGAAGTTCCGATGCAAGATTGGGATGAATTCGTAACGGATCGACCGGTGTCGATCAGGTGCGATCAGGTGCGAACAGGCTTGATCAGGCTCAAATCGTCTATGCTCAGGACCGCTTATCGATGATCTTGTGATAACCCGACGAGATTTCAGATGATCAAAGGTCGATGATCCATATCGATGATCAGGGGATGATCAAGGTCGCTGATCGATGATCAGGAGTGATCGGGGGTGATCAGGGCCAATAGTTGACAATAGCAGACCGCTGATCGATCTAGTTGATCGTACACGAATTGGCGCGAGTCGCTAGCTGATAATCGCAGGTCGCAGGTTGCAGATCGTCGATCTTGGTAGTGATCAGCGAAGGGGTACTTAATCAGGCAGCGGAAGTCTTCACCACCCAATCTCCGAGCCTATTAAGCCTAGTCTGCTAACGGAACACCCAATATACCTTGTATTCTTAGCTTAGACCTAAGAGAAGGGTTGATCAACACGTTCTACGGGCTGATCGACGGTTTCCATAATAGTCCACCTAGAGTACCCGTGGGGCGCTTAGAGCAGCCGAACTACTAGGGGCCCGGTGTGGACCAATAGGGTAAGAGGTTAGAGCGCACTGCTCGATCACTTTCCCAAAAATACCTTTACCAAAGAGAACTAACGCTGACACAGCGGGCGGAGTAGAAGTTGAGTTCCCAAGAGCTCTACGTCTGCCGGTGGGCCAAAAAATGCACTATGTTTTCCCGCACGGGACGCAGAGATGCCGTTGCAATGAAGGGAGGCGCTAGTTGCTGTCCCTGTAGGTGATCTGAGTGATCAGACGCAAAAGGATAGCTTTATTAGTGCCTATATCCTAAAATCTACCAATTACCTAATAACAGCCAATCAGAACTACCCATTCCAATGTACTCCGTCGAACAGTCAACCTGATTTCTCTGTCGTCCGTCGCTAACCGTTTGGTACCCGTACCTAATGCCGCTTCTAATCCGATGGACCGTCCATGTACCTACAGTTGTACCTACAGTTGTACACACAGTTGTACACACAGTTATACACACAGTTATACACACAGTTGTGCCCACAGTCACACCCAAAATTGTGCACCAATTTTACGGTATACTTCACCACACCTTACTAGCTGCGCGGAAACATTTAACAATTAAGGTCAGTTCGGCAACAAATAACCTTCAAAGATCTAAATGAAGATTTTGGAATGGAAATAAGTGGGAAGACGTGTATCATATGTCCACGCCCCCACGAGAGGATGAAGATGCAGCCCTAAATTTAGGTGCCATGAATATACCGTCGAAAACGTGCGGTTTCCACGTTTTGGAGAGTACGGGTGCACCTAAATACCGAATCTGAGCATGGAGAAGTTTTTGGGTGCTTAAATGTACCTGGGGCTTGGTTCCGGTTTTAATCAATTGGCATAATTATTCATGGAAGCAATCGATATTGCAGAAATCACTCTGGATTTGCTTGTACTGAAAGAATGAAAGTAAACAAGCCGGGTGGACATTTGGAGACGACGGCCGCGGAAATATTTCCGTTCAAACATTGTATCGTGATGGCCAATGTCGCCCTACTTTGATTATATTTGTGATTTAATATATAGCGCCTATGGGGTTAATATTTCACACCATCAAGCTGCTCTTTGGTGCGTCGGAGGAAAGTCCGAAAGGATTGGACCAAGCACTACCAATACCTAGTAGCTTTGGCCAGAGAAAGCGGGTCGAGCGAAAAGTTGGTAGTTTTGTGGTGAAGTAGCATTTTGGTCTCAAATTGTTAAGTATTGGAATTGCGAGTGAACATTTTCGACCAATCAAAGGCGACCCTTGGCGGCCGTCTCGCGACTAATTGAATTATGGAGAGGATAAGTATGATTGGTGTGAATTTAGAGTTTTGGATGAATATTTTCAACCAATCAGAAGCGACCCTGGGCGGCCGTCTCGCGACCAATCGGATTACGAAGGGTCTCAGAAGTAAGTGTCAAGTATTGGAGTCAGCGCTGAAGTAACAAAGAAGTAGTAAGTAATTGAAGTGTTTGACTTAGATATAGGATTTGGTAATACTAAATAGATTCGAATTTCCATTGAACCCCAACAGTCTCTTGAAACCTTCCAGCAATCATTTTTCACCGTTCCTATACTAAAAAAAAGTCTAAGACAAGAAGGTCTTTAAGGGAGCATCTAGGCGAGAGAAACACCAGTTATCTAGGGCCAGCTTGAGTTGGGGCAGCCTGAGAAGCTCGGGAAGTTTGTCCTTAACGTGTTTGGTAAACTTTGTGGTTCGGACGTTAGTATTAAGAACCTGGGAATTTAAGCAAGAACACTAGTTTTATTGCCTTCTTGTGTTGTAATTTGAGTGGAAACACGAAAATTTTAAGTTCCTTCACGACAACTGGTGCCACGATCCGGGCCTAACGTCGATATTAAAGTTAAAACTGCACAATGGCTTTGTTATTAAAAGGGAAAGGTCAAGAGCTCTATTTCACGTTAGAGTACTTTAAAATGATACCAGTCGGACATACACATTTTCAGAGGCCTGTGAAAAGATGGCGCAGTACCAGCAACAGGTGCTCAAATTTCCGGGTGATTCAGGTAGTTGGTTCTCACTATTTGAAATACGCAAAGTAATGCAGGCTGCACCCAACTTAATAGTGAGAGAGGATCTCAGTTCGTTTGGAGACTTGCAAGAATCTGTGGTGGTTTTGAAGGTGTTTCTCCCAAAATGTGTTTATGAGATCGTCCGACGTGACGAGTTAGAAATTGCATGTAATTTGGAACGGACTGCAGGAGATATCGGATTGATGGTATCCCTATTATTAGCGGAAACTCAGTGGGAGACACCACTAATGGCTTATCGGAGAAGAACTACCAGTATTAGTTCCACTTATAATAGCAGATACCCCACATACGCCCGTTAAGGAGTCTAAGCCACCGGGTAGGTTAGAGCTCGTTGTAAAAGACGAGTTTAATGAAGCTCCACCATTTCGGCCCAAAAGAGTTACCAAGACGAAAAAGAAATTGGAGTTTTCAACAGATGAGGATGAAATCATGTCTACACCACAACCAGCTGCGCCCAAGCAATATCCAGTGGTGGATAACCTAGTGAAGATGATGCAAGATGGGCATTTGAGTTTGGAGGAGCTAACCAAAATCACAACAGCCTTGTCAGCTAGTCGCACACCCAACACAATGAGAGTAGCGACTAGTGTATCATATCGTACACCGGCTACTCTTCCACGGACACATCATGGTTGTAACGGGGTCACATTGAGTTACGTTGGTGTACGAAAATACACAACGGTTGAGGTCAAGTATTGACCGATCCGAAAGTTATGGACCTATTGGTTGTTTTAACCAATCCGGGCAAGATCCCTTAGTGAAGGAATGACGGCCTGAAACTTGTTGGTACACAGGTGGTGTACACTACATTTTGGCTAGGTACGAATTAAGTAAGTTCTACCTAGTATTGCATAGTTTATATTATTTATTAAGTTAGGGTAATTATATATTAAATAATAAATCAGTTTACAATCTACACTATATCCTGCTAGACGCCCGACCCGGAACGGTCGAGCGTGCAGTGAGTGTCGTAGAAGGGGAGCAACTCCCCCAGCTACTCCCTACTAAGGGAAGACTTAGATAAGGCGTTAGCGTACGCTAACAGTAAACGCAGGAAATCTTTGCCCCGAGTGAGAGAGCAATCTAACACTAAGCCATTAGATCAGGGGTATCGGCTAATTAGCGGCGTATAGCCGCTTAAGGAAAGTCTTCCTCTGTGCGCTAGCCGCACCATGCGCTTACGCACCGACTACATTTCCTGTATTATGCCTCAAAAGATCAAGATAAAACGAGAGTTGTGTGGCGATTGGTGGTGCCGGCCATAATATTGAAGATGTATTACATGCGCATCATGTGGAAGTTGGTAGCGGGGCACATCAAGGAGTGGGAAAGGTTTATGCTTGGATGAGATACAAATATTATTGGAGAGGGACGTATGCTCATATTGAAAACTATGCTGCAGCGTGTGAAGATTATGCCACCGCAAAAGGAAGGCCAAGATACCAAGGGCGCACTACTGGAAATATTGTGGCATCAAGACCATTTCAAATATTAGCAATGGATTTCGCATTTCCTTTACCACAGACTACAATGGGACATGAGGCGTTATTGTGCTTCATATGTTTGTTATCTGGATATGTAATCCTGATTCCGATGAGCACCACCACCGCACAAGATGTAGCAGAAGCATATATGGTGGGAGTTTATAAGAGATTTGGGGCCCAAAAAATGCTGAGGCATGACAGAGATTCAAGATTTATGAGTTTGGTTTTGAGGAGATTTAATCGAATGCTAAAGCAGAAGCACAGGCCTACGTTAGCATATCGACCTCAAGTCAACGGTAAACAAGAAATATCGGTGCAAACGGTGATCAAGGCAATAAAGTGTTATATAACGGATCCTGAGCAGGGAGATTGGGATGAATACGTGGCTCCGTTGGAGTTTGCACTGAATACTTCAGTGGATCTTCAATATCATCAAACTCCGTTTTATTTGGTGCATGATTGGGAACCCAAAACCACATTAGAAGAAGTCATACCACCCAAGGATTCATCTATCACAGAAAAGAACGCATTGGAATGTAGATAAGCGGCAACGGAAAGACATCTGAGAGCGCAAGCACAGGCTGCTATTATACAAGAACAAGTGATGAAAGACAGAGACCAACGTCATAACGAAGCAGTAGCATCTAAAGTATGGTCACCACCAGAACTTCTTATTGACCGGGTGAATTATTTTGGCTGTACAACGATCTGGTTAAGCCAGGGTTGGTAAGGAAGTTGGCGCATTTGTGGCATGGACCGTATGTGGTCGATGTGCGGGTAAATGACGTGGTATATTGGTAGTGATACCAACATCTGAAAGCCGAATATTCCCGCTGTTGCATATTGCCAGGTTGTAACCATATATTAGTAAAATGAGACGGCCTCGGGAGAAGCTTCAGATTGAGGACACTTTGGATTTGGATGAGGCGCTTCTTCCAGAAGATTCTTGATATGAACCTGGTCGAGATAATGAATGGGAGGTGGAGCGCATTGTGTATTGTCGAATCAAACATCGAACAAGGAACCTACGTCGGACGAAGGAATATTATGTCAAATGGAAAGACACCGATGAGATGACTTGGGAGCCAGAGGATAATCTTTCCTATACCGTCTTCCTGTACGGGATGCGCAGAGAGCGTGGGAGAATCAACACTATTCATCCCAGACAACAGAAGAGGACACTACGGAGATTTAGCTGTTGAAGCCTCACAAGATAAAAATGTAAAGGAGAAAAATAACAAGACATTTAAGAAAATAGCAAGAAAAAAGAAAACAAGTACGACAAGACCCTTGAAGATGTAGTACATCCCTATCACGAACCCATGTTGGTTGTGATGAGTATAATGCGTACCCGAGTTGGTTCCATTAGGTGATATAACAAAAGAAAAGCAGAATACAAGCAAAGATACATGTTTAAACAAGAACTGGAAGTTTGTTGGGACATGTGGATAAATCACGTCGCAATTTAATTTTATTTATGCAATATGGTTGACTATGACGATG
This sequence comes from Peronosclerospora sorghi, assembly GCA_026184515.1. Taxonomy (NCBI): domain Eukaryota; phylum Oomycota; class Peronosporomycetes; order Peronosporales; family Peronosporaceae; genus Peronosclerospora; species Peronosclerospora sorghi. Next base: position 5,674,793 of record CM047584.1, on the reverse strand, counting down.
GTAATATGAAGAGTGAGCCTATGAGTGCTCCATGAATTAGTAATAAGATGTGAAACTCGTGTATTGAAGAAATTTGTACGAAGATACCCCTAGGGTCCCAATGGTGCGAAACCTGTACTCGCGACATACGATAACACGAAGAAACACACGACAAGAGTGACATCGTACGAAGAGAAACCTATCAAGGTTCTAAAGGTGTGAAACCTGTACGGCAACAACAAGATGATACGAAGAGATACCTGTTAAGGTCCCAAAAGTGCAAAACCAACCTTTATATCTATTGTAACATAACACGAAGAAACCCGTGCATCGAGGGCAACCGTATGAAGAGATACCCGAAGGGGTCCAACAGGTTCAAAAACTGTACGGAGAGTCACAACATGTTACGAAGGAAAATAAGCCATGGGGCAACAAACATGAATGTCAATGATAACCTTATGAAGTGATGCCAATTTAGGTGCTTGAGGTGCAAAACATGTATGGCAGTCAAAGGGACACAGAAGAAAACAGAATTTAAGACAACTAGTTGTGCTTCGACACAATAAGGACAAAAAGGAACGTACGACATGTGGGGCAGGCCCAGAAAGTATAAATTAGCCTAACAGTGTGACGAAGCAAGTGAGTGAGCTACCTGTTGCATTAAAAAAATTATATATATCGAGTAAGGATAAAAAAGAAGTTAACTTACCGGGGCTGGAAGAATGACTGAAGAATGGGGTCACATACGGCGATTATTCTGGAGGTCAGAGTCCATATATGGGTCATGAGAGCGCGCGCGTTACCTGTGAAGAGTGAACACGGAATGTTGAGAATTGGAGTGACATTTAATTGTTTTTGATTTTTCAACCCATCAGATTCAAGCATGGGCGTCCATCTCGCGCCGGCCGTCTCGCGACCGATCGGATTATGAAGGGTATGAGTGGGATTGGTGTGATATTGGGGTTTTAAGTGGAAATTTTCAAATAACCACATGCAATCATGGGCGGCCGTCTCGCGACCGATCGGATAATGGAGGGTCCGAGTGGGATTGGTGTGATATTGGAGTTTTGAGTGGAAATTTTCAACCAATCAGATGCAAGCATGGGCAGCCGTGTCGCGCCGGCCATCTCATGATCAATCGAATTATGGAGGGTCTGGTTATGATTGGTGTAATATTGAATTTTGGGTAGAGGTTTCCACCAATTGAAGGCTACTGGATACTATTTTCAATTGATTGCCAGAGAAACCAGCTAAATTAGGGACGGCCAACGCAGTACCAGCCAAAACAGTCAACACAGGAAATTGGCTAGCGAAACATCTACCAGGCGCGCACATTATATCCAAGTTGAGTTAACGTGGAAGTAAAATCTTTAAAAGAAGAAGACAACATCTGTGATTGATTACGACTTCAACGAGAACGCAAGATAGGCAACAAGGATATGATAGAGACATTATTAAGCCTGAGAGCGATAGGACAAGTATATGACAAGGCGGAGAGCGATAAGGAAGATGCTTCCATCCGTGAGAATATACCCCAGAAACGAGCGACTCAACAATTACAACTGCACCAACATCGATAACTATTTCACCATGGACCAACGAAGAAGAGGAAGAGTTATTGAGGATATAACGTGCAAGCAAAAGTCTGAAAACATCAGTTCATGATATATGTGACTTATATAATCAGCAATTCCACGCAAAAGGATGGACCAAATGGACTAAGAAAGGGGTCATACCCAAGTTAGGTCGACTGAGAGTTAAGCGCAAACGGGGTGCTGAGTGGGAAGAGATTGAAATGAAATGGTTGACAAGTATGATAGAACAGGAATCTACTGCCGCAGAAATAGTTAAGCAATATCCAGTAAATTTCACTCAAAACTAAGAAGATACGCACTAAAGAGGCTGTACGAAAGAAGATGCGGATATTGCGTCGTCCGAGAAAAGCAAAACCCAGAATCCACCGGAACAAGAAAGGATTCAACTTGCACCTAAAGAAAAGAGCAGGAAGTAGACGAAACGAGAAGATAAAATATTGGTATAAGCGATGAAATGTGGAAATGTGGTTGCAAACGTTATTGCTAAAACGTTGAATGACGGCGCAAACACGACCGGACGTATGCAAATGCCAAAAATGAAAGTTGGATTAGGCATAGACTCATCCGACTAAAGAACAGGCTGAATAACCCCAAACACTCATTCATACAGCCAATGTTCTCATCGGAAAAATGGAGTATTGTGGACAATAAAGAATAGCAGAGTCATAATGATCAAATAGTGTCGAATAACCAGAGATCGGGATCAGAAGAGGAAGACAAGTCAGAGCAGCTAATCGAGTCTACATCGAATAAAATAGAGCAATCATTAATGGCCAACGAGGATGTGAATGTAGAAGTTGCAGATATGGAGCATCACACCGTGGAAAACAAGAAAATTAACTCTATGGGTGGACAGACGATGGGAGCCTCACTAGATGATGGGAAATCTAGGTGCACTGCAGCGTGGATGAAGAGGAAAAGTCGAATCTTCCAATGGTGGTTAAATTGATCGATTCGACAGAGGATTCGGAGTCCAGTGCAAGTAATGGTGATGAGGAGGGCTTAATATTAGAGTAGATGAGCTGTCCTTTAATAATGGTTGTGAGGTATTGGCAAAAGAGGATAAGAGTACCACGGAAGATGTTGAACTATCTACAACTGCAGAGAGTGAATATGATGAGTTATGTGGAGAAGTCTTGAGTCACCTCACTCCAATGGTTGATGTTAATGCAGTGGTGTCTCAAAAAATGACTCAGAGGGCAGACGAATATCGAAAGTACAAGTTCACTGATGGTTGGGTCTCAACAGAGCGACAAGAGTTATTGTGGCGCAGTGGATGGCAACCTGGGTCAACCGCGAGGCGAGTGATAACATCTATGTCAGATGTTGAAAGAGAATGGTGTCAGGAGGTCGATAAAATCAGTATTGACCCAGGAGCCATTGTTAGTGAAACCAAGTCTTTGGGATTACTCAGAGAACTTGGTGGAAGACAACAACTCAAATCAATCACTTCTGAAGATGTAAGAAATGTATTATTCGTGGTTACACTATTGCTAAGAGATTCAGAATACTTAGTGGTCTTCCTTCGGGAGTGCTGGGGTGGTGGTTATGGACCTTGTAGAGATGAATGATGTTGTCTGAAGTACGATGTAAATATACCGCAATTTAACTATCAAGGAAAATGCAGACATTGGCTGTATTTCAATTTTCGGGAGGTATACATGGATAAGTTCAAATCAGTGAATGAATACCTTCTCACTATGTGTTTAATAACAACTTTAGAAGTAGTTTGCGCTACCAATCCGATGCAATCGATTGGGATACAAAAGATGTTGTGTCAACCATGGAGCTTCATGTTTCATCTTACGGAGTTGGGCAGTGCTTAGCCAAACGATGGAAGACCTACGACAACGAACATGTCACCGGCCATTTCATGCCATTAATGATAGGGGTATTATATCTGCATGTAACCGGAGACATCATGAATGAACATGTAACCACAGGTACAGTCAGCTTGAGAATATGGGATTATGGAAGACTATATATCCTACGGCACAATAAGCTGAAATTTTTGGATTGGGGAATAGTATGTTCCATTGGATTCCGATACATTATTCTAACCACCGCTAGTGGAAGGGATATTGTATTAAAAACATCTACGGTTTACGATGGTTACACATGGCCAATATTATGAATTATGTCAGAAAATTCTACATGGTGGATGAATTGACTAGAGAGCTGCCATCTTCATTGTTACAATAAATGACTAGAAGAGAGACTGTTGAGTCGTTGAGGGCTGCATCAGTGATGGCTGAGATGGAACAGACACGTGTGTATAAAGAATTTCAACACACGTTAGACACTGACCAGATGAAAGTATATACGGGCAGTTGTGGAAACAAAAGGAATTGTTCTAGCTCGTTGTCCCTACTGATGTGGTAAAACTTCTACTATTACTGCTATTGTGTTAACATTATTAGCAGTATTTCCACGTTTTTCTAATTGCTATATTTTGGGAAACTAATTCAGCTGTCGATGAGGATCTTAAAATGTTGATGGATTCTAAGGTGATACAGGACCAGGAAATAGTAAGTTTGGGTGAGGTAAAGGTACTATGTTACTACCGGATGCTGAAGACTATCGACGAAGGTTTTTTTTAGACATTGCAGCAAGAGCGGCACTCATTGGAGGGTCATGTGATTCGAAAAGAAATCCCTTTGAGATTAAGAATAAAGGAGAAGTAAACATTGGAACAAGCACGTGTAATTGTTGCTACCTTGGCACAATTAGGGCGACCGGATTTTCAAACGTTGTCTTATAATGTGATTATTAATGATGAAGGTGCCCAAACAGCAAACGTGGCATTATTACATGTCATTATACCAAAGGTGGAGGCTCTTGTATCAGTGGGTGACCCTTATCAGCTTTTTGCATCTTCTCCTACAGATGAAAAGTTGAGACATCGGTTTCACAGTAATGCTCGTCGTCACAAAATCACCTCGGGGTTGCTACACTCCATAGAACACTTTGCTCAATCCACAAATTATCACCTGTATTTCATGGGATCACCATAAATGCAGAGTTCAGGAGCCATACGAAGATTGCGAGACTGTTACAAGTGTTTTATCCATATACTATTCGAGATAGAGCGGTCATATCACAAGATTCTTTGGATGCAATGTGTTTCGACATTATGGAAGTAATTGATTGGTCCAAACCAGCTGAACGTGACCCTTCTAGGAGGCGAAGTATCAAAGGAAATCGGGTCGTATGGATTAGTTCTCAAGAATGGATGGAGGACACTGAACGTCAAGAATACAGGCATGAAAATGTTATCGAGCTGGCGATTTTTATATTCTTGTTGGACAAGATACACGTCAGACTAGAACATGAAGAGATAATAACGAATATTACCATTAAGAAATCACTGTTAATCATTTCGCCATATCAAAAGCAAGTCACGTCAGCACAGAAGCAATTACGAAACATGGATTATGCGTACGACGAATGTATGAATATTGAGGTGGCTACGACCAATTCTAGTCAAGGTCGTGAGGCGGATATTGTTTTGTGTCCATTGTTCGATCGCATACACTAGGATTCTTGGAAGGGTACCCTTTAAGATCTTTGGTAACCCTCAACAGATCCCGTGGATATCTTTTCAAAGTCGCGGCTCGTTATGTTTTTGAACAAGAAAGCACTTGGAAGAAAATGATCAGCATATGCAAGGAAAGTGATGTTCCGGGTTTTGCCACGACTATGAAGATTCTGCACGTGATTATCTGAGATGAGGTATTTAAGGAGTATTTGTTTGCGTGCCTTTTTCTCGCTTAACGCTGAAGTTACGCAAGGGGCGATTGTGGTGAAGTAGCATTTCGGTCTGAAATTGTTAAGTATTGGAATTGTGAGTGAACATTTTCAACCAATCAGAGGCGACCCTGGGTGGCCGTCTCGCGACCAATCGGATTACGGAGGGTCTCAGAAGTAACTGTCAAGTATTGGAGTCAACGCTGAAGTAACCAATAAGTAGTAGGTATAGGATTTGGTAATACTTAATAGATTCGAATTTCCCTTGTAGCACAACAGTCTCTTGAAACCTTCCAGCAATCCTTCTTTACTGTTCGTATACAAAACTAAGTTTAATACAAGAAGGTCTTTAAGTGAGCAGCTAGGTGGAAGAAACAACCGTTATTGAGGGCCGCTAGAGTTGGGGGCAGCTTGAGACTCTTTGAGAAGTGTGTCCATAACGTGTTTGGTTAATTTTTTGGTTCGGACGTCAGTATTAAGAACCTGGAAAGTTAATCAAGAAGGACCAATTTATTTCCTTCTTGTGTTGTAATTTGAGTGGAAACACTAAAATTTTAATTTCCTTCACGACACTTGAAACATCGTAAAATTCGAAGCTCCTCAGTTTAAAATCGCGATTATGACCGGTTATGACCCCATGCGTTAACGCTACCTGTGCCATACACAAGGAATTGATTGGCTGGGCCCACGAGCTCGAGGATGATGTTTTAAAGGTTTAAACGTAATAATTATGCTCATTCAGTTGTCGAAACCAAACGGAAAAGAACGTGCTATAGATGCAGCTCCGAAAGGCACACTAAGAGGGACCGTCCTAAAAAGAAAAAAGGAGAGGAACCCACCAAGACAAAGAAATCAAGAATTCCGACGGGAACTGAACGAAAACGGATCTTTTGTCAACCACCGAAATGGTGTTGGAATCGCCGTGTGAAACTGGTGTGAGCTAAGCTCAACCAGAAAATTTATGGATCGTCGATATCAGTGCACGTAGGCACCTTGTTTCAAATGAAGACCTCTTGGAAAAAGCTGTCGAATGTGATCCAGATGATTCTTTTACGGTCCCGGATGATAATGCGTCTTGGTATTTAGAAGTTGGAAAAATAAAGTTGCGATCACCAGGAAATCTGTTCTATTAAATTGGCTAAAGTATATTTCGCTCCAAGAAATTGCCAAAAAATTAAAAACGCTTGAAAAGTTGCGGAAGAAAGGCCACTATCAAGAATGATGGAAATCGTTTGATGCTCACGTTGAATGGTGATGTTCTATTCCCTGTAGAAACTTTTGGTCCAATTTTCGTGGTATATATGGTGCCAAAGAAGTTGAGTGAATGCACATAGCATTTTTCAACCATTTTGCTGAATTGGGTTGAGGAAACAGCGGGCAATAATATTCAGAAGGGAGGCATATATCATTTTCACATCCGCTTGGTTCACTTTGCGCATGATACATTTGAAAAACTAGCCAAAGACCCAAGGTCAGGCATACGTTTGACGGACAATGGTCGATCAAATTGCCTAACCTGTATACGGAAGGCAAAGAAACTCGAAGGAAGCAACCGAAAGAGGATTTCGTGGAAAATTGGCTATTGAACGTGTGGTGTGATTTAACCAAATTTCCGATCACACTGCGGACAGTCGTAGAAACCGTTTCCTGGTTGTGTTTGTTGATTATTTTTCGAATTACGTGCGAGTTTTTGCTGCTCGAGCAGCAAAATTGTTCAAGTACTTTTTAACATGGTTTGAAAATGAATACGAATGCAGAGTTCATGTTTTGCCGACGGATCGAGGAGGCGAGTACCAAATGTGACTTGTTTTATAAACAATCTGGCGTAAGAAGACAAGTATCAGAGGTTGGAGATCAAGTCACAAATGAAAAATCCGAAAGGATAATCGCGCCATCTTAACAAGGTCTGGTGTATGATTTTCAAATCAGGTATCCCGTTGATGTACTGGTCGGAGGCGGCTTGGTATTAATCTTATATACTCAACTGCACCGCGATACGTGCCATCCCCGGAAGCCTGTCACCCTGTGAATTAATTTACGGGAATACGACCTTCCATTATGGATATTGTCGTTTTTGGAACGCCTTTCATGGTTTGGCGGGACCCACCTACAGAAACATGCCGAAAGTTCCATGGTACTAAGCAAAAATGATAAACAAAGGGGTACAATGTACTCCTGATCAAGGATAAGATGGTGATTATCACCCAACAAATTACCGATATCGAGGCATTGGATAAGGATGCCAGTAAAAAACTCACAAGAGTCTCGAGAATGCAGATGAAAAAGAGCTGCATAAGCTCGCGGATAACTTAAAGAAGGAACGAAAGGACAGCCAAGAAAAAGAAATTAAATCAGAGGGTGCAAATACTGAAATTTGTGGAAACAATACCAATCCAGGACCTAGTGAGCACATAAGCAGGTCTGGACGGAAAAGAATGAAGACGCCAACTGTAATGACCTTTGAAGAGTCTAAGAAAAATATTGACAAGAGAGACTAAAATGGATCTGACAAAGAGAAATTACCACGAGGAACTGAAATTAATTTCGAGTCTGAAACCATGCAGGAAAATGAATTGTTCGTCTATGTAGTGACAGGAAACGTTGGTTCTGAAAGTGGTATACGGGTGGCAGCTCCAGATCCAAGGTCTCGCATGGAGGCGCATGGAAGAAGAAGTGCTGAAATATGGAAACTGGCTGAAAAAGCCGAATTAAGTATCGCGAGGATCTCGGGACATAGAGATTGGTGAAAAAACAGCCTGGAAAGGAGCCTCTACCAACAAAGTGGATCAACACGACCAAACTAAGATCGGATGGTTAATTGAAATGTACGAGGCCCGATTAGTCGCATGAGGCGACAAACTAGTCTACGGTCAAGACGTTTTCTACCACCGAGGACATCAGCAATATCAAGGTAATCCTTACGATGGTTGGGTTTTGCCAGCATAGCACGGTGATGTTCCAAGCGCCTAAATCAAAGGCAAAGACCGAATACATACATATTATATCCATCTTAAGCTCCTAGAAGTTTGGAAATCACGAAAGATGAACTTGAAATTTTCGGTGTGGAATGTAAAGATGAACTTGCACTGCCATTACGCAGAACTGGTATGTATAAAACCAGAATGGAAGGCTTTTGCATCAGCGACTGGGCAAAACTTGAAAAGCATGGATTTCTCACAATGTGTCACAGACACATGATGGCGAAACGGTTCTAGTTGGTACGTATGTTGATTACCTTTTGGTCACAGGAACTACTGATCAAGTAGTCGAAAATTTTTCAAATACATGGAAGTTCTCGAGCTAAATAATTTGGAGTGTCGAAATATTTTTGTGCATCAAAATTGTTGGAATCTAGAGTAAAGGGTACACTGTGTATCAAGACTCCACGATAAACGAATTGTTAAAAACACATGTATTAACAAAGGAGAACTCGGCTTAACTCCTGTGCTGGATGTTGATGATGTGAAAGAATTTGGATAACCATGGCAAGTGAAATCACGGGAAAATATGCCCTGTGTTATCATATTTCAATCTTTGTTTGGATGTTTGTTGTGTATATCGTAGTGCACGCGTCCAGATATCTCGTTTGCCGTTAAATAGACCAAACCCGGTAAATTTAAAACGATAAATCAGAGATTATCTGTTTTTATCAAATTTGTCTTTCAAAATCCCTTCATTATATGATGTGCCCAGGTAATTTTAGTACCTGATGATAATAAAATCACGCTACCGGGCGCACTCACGCCCCAAGGTGAAGTGCATCGTGAAGTACCAAGTCATTAAAGATCATTTGAAACACGATGAAGACCTACCGATACTTGTCCGGATCATCTGCTATATTGATGCAGATTTTGAAGCGCACAAGGTGGACAGGAAGAGCAGTGGTTAACGTGAATGGAGTCATAATATTCTGGCAGTGCAAGAAACAAAATTCAGGGGCGTTGTCTACCGTTTAAGCCGAGTTCGTGGCGGCATCGGTGGGTGGAAATGAAGCACTTCGTTTGAATGTGTTATTCACGAAATTGGAGTACACACGAAGCCAATTCTCCTACTAAAGTTTGATAACCAAGCGGCGATAAGAAATGTAGAAAGTGAAGCTACTTCTGGAAGCACGAAGCACATGCGACATCAAGCTAAAAATTTTCAAATATTATGCGAAGAGGGGTGTGGTTAAAACAATACTTTTGTCAAATGGAAATGATCACTGACTTGCTGAAAAAGAATATAAACGCGCACGAATGAAAGAATTGTGGAAGGCCCCGACTCGATCCCGGGGCCGACCCAAAACCTAGTTTTTGAGAAGTTTAATGTGACGAAATACCAACAAATGTACGTTAATCTTTTTGTTGGAAGCGCGCGCTTTTTGCGCTGCAGCTCGCGTCGCCATTTTGGCTTTTCAGCGACTTTTCAGTGAAAAGGTGATGTATTGTACATAACTTTAGGTTAGGTACAAAACATTGTGTATTTGCATATTATTAGTTTTAGGTGCAAACTTAATTCTAATAAATCACTTCTGAATTTGTTTATTGACTCTGGTGTGGATTCTTTCGAGTGGAGAACAAGCGCGCTACGGTGCGCGGCTTTTTTGGAGTTTGTTACGTGGATTACTTGGTACACTGCAGTGGCAGTCGGATTTGTTTTCACGCATTGAATTCTCGTATCACGCGATTGTAGGTTTGAGTCGCTGCCTTTACGTTTTAAGTCGCATAAGGACAGTGGAGAATTAAATTAAGTTTGGTATTTTATTGTTAGCTGTTACGCTGATTACTAGCGCTATCTGATTGTATTGGAATATCGCACGTTAGTACGTGGTATCTGGAACCCGTGTGGCGTAGTACGTGCAATTGGTGGACGACGACAACATTCAACACTTTTCGGTCTAGGATTCGTTCCCAGGACCTACGAAGTCTGGTTGGGTTGAAAGTATAATGTAACAAATTCAACCTATTATGATATAGGTGGCGCATCGGCTTTTACAATTTTCAGTCCTGTTTCATTCTCTTTAATGCATTTTAATGTAGACCGCTATACCGTTATGGATCACATCGCACTCAAGAGCCCTTTACCTCTCCCAACGACAGAATTTGGCGTTTGATCACTCAAGTCGCGTCTTAATTGTCCTATATAGCACGAAAACGATGTGTCTTGCTTGTCCCTGAGGTGAAATAGTACGACCTCTCCGAAAGAATGGCATCGTATCCATAATGCACTAGCTTATGTACACACCTACTACGCCACGGTCGCGGCAGCGTACATTTGATTGAATTAGTGGTGAAGTGAAGAAGAAAGTATTTGGTCAGTTTATACCGGTATATCGCTATACCAATAATACTTTAAATATTAAAACTGTCAATTGTTGTTAGTTTTTGATTAATTAAAGTTAATGCAGAAAACCATGAAATTTTATGAAAATTATTTTTATTATCTTTTAATAAAGGATATGTTCATCGTTGATATTTTAAACTATCAAAAAATATCGTGTTTTGTTTGATATCCATTCTTTATTAATATTAAAGTTAGTTTTAGGTAAAATTCGTATAATTTCATTATTGAAATAATCAATTTTAATATTTGAACCGGGTCCGAGAGATCGGGTTGGTTAAAAGGGAAGTGGATTTTGAGCCAATCGTGTGTAAGAACTTTTAGGTAAGTCATACGATCATATAGTTTACATATTAGGTTTTTAATGGATAATAAATACAGTGTTTGTGTTTCTCTTACATACGCATAAGTCGCCCCCGCCTACCGCGGAATCTTTAAGAGCGAAGGGTTAACAGGTCGCCTTCAGCTCAACTTACCCGGACGGGACGCGTTACAGACGCACTTGGCCCGCCGGAAGTCCCTCGACGGGAACGCGTACTTAGCACAGAATTCACTATCAAGTCGCGCACGTTTGGAACGTGTTATCGTTTTATTGGAAAGATTACGTGGAGATCTCATTGGTTGAACCCCAAGCTATTGGATACGTTTGTTTGGTTGTTCTTAATTGGTTTATCGATCTCTCGTTTTGGTTGGGATCTACGATCGGATATACGCGATCTGCCCTGAAATTATATTGGAATTAAGTATATCGTGGACATTTTCGTGTTTAGGGTGACGATTTCCACCCTAGATACACCCTGCCCCGAAGTGGATCACTACATATTGATCCCCACAAGTCCATATCGCGCAACGGTCCACCAAGTATGGAGCCACCCAAACCAATGGGTACACAAGGTGAGAAGCGTGAACGAAAATCGGACCAGGCGTCCTACAGTACTGATCGGTCATCCGATCGGAGATTAGGCGAAGGTTCGCGGGGTACCCCCCCCCCCGTAAGTTGGTCGGCTGGGCACAATTGTAACAGGGTTACATTCTGGTTACATTTAGTTATGTTGTGTCCGTAAGTACACTACGGTTGGGGTCAGTATTGACCGGTCCGAAAGGTTTGGACCTATTGGTTATTTTAACCAATCAGGGCAGAAGTCCTTGGTGGAGGCGTGGCAGCCTGCCACGTGTTGGTACATAGGTATGTACATAACATTTCGGATAGGTACGAATGGAGTAAGTTCTACTTAGTATTACCTATAGTTTACATTAGTTTAATTAAATTAGGCTAATTACATATTAAATATATATTAAGTTTACAAAACACGCCAATCCAGCTAGACGCACGACCTCTATCGGTCGCGCGTGCTGTGAGTGTTTGTAGCAAAAAGGAATACCTCCTTTAGCTACTCTCTTCTAAGGGAAGCCTTGTCTCAAGGCGTTAGTTAAGTCTAACAAGTAAACCAAGGGAAATCTTGTCCCCGAGTAGGAGAGAACTCTCTTACTAAGCCCTTTTACAAGGGCGTATCGGCTAAGTAGCGGAACATCTCCGCTTAAGGAAAGTCTTCCTCTGTGCGCTAGCCGCACCGTGCGTATATGCACCGGCTACAACAATGGTGATCGGGTTCACGACACTTCGGTGTTCGAATTTGAGCTCGAGTCCACCACAAATTCGTCACATTATGCGTTTTGAAACCAAGTTTTGGGTCGGCCCCAGGATCGAACTCGGGATCTACCGGTCCCGTAGTGTGCAGCGCACCATCTACCACAGGATCGGAGCAGCGTATTTTTGGCTACTAGAGTGACATGGGAGTTCAGAATGTAAAAGCACGACTGAAAAACATTGAAAGTGTTTTATCACTACATGGGGTCCATCACAATTTAAAATTTAGTGATCCTATTCGTTAATCTGATTTTTCCAATTAATAGCCAATTCAGTTGATAGGCCTAACCAACCTCCCGCTCTCTGTGACCATTTCTTCACTGTTTCTGTAGTCCTCAGGGGCCAGGGTCGCTCTTTAACCTACCGCGACGGAGCCTGTACAAGAGATATTAGAGAACCTACCCATATTATTGGGATATGTGTAACCCATGTCAATCTCGAGCTGTAATGGCCTCTTCATTACACTTGGACCCCGACTCTACCTGACTTTGATTCGTTTACACTGCGGGAATCGAACCCGCGATCTCCCGGTCCCGTGGTAGGGGCCTTAACCACTCCACCACGGGGTCGGTCGGAACCTGTACAAGAGCGCTCGTCATCCTTGACAACCACACTTGTTGACCGATCCGGCGAAGCACTATCGGACTACCAAGTCGAATTAGGCTCGAAATCGCCCCCCTCAAGTATCGCAGGGACCCGGTTCCCAAGTGTGGTTGTTGCACGGTCTGACGGTGTTTATCCTGTCTACGGTTCCATTCACTACGCGCACAAGTGTTAGTGTCCCGCTATACTTAAGATGACTACCGGACTTACTAGTCTAAGTACAATTCGCTTGCGTGCTATGTGGTTAAGTGTACCAAAAAATTGGTGCATCACTACGTTGTTTGTGGATGGACAAGTAATGTTGATATGGTTTAACTGGGTGCATGACTGTGGGCACCACTGTGGGTACGGCTGTGGTAAAGTGTACCATAAATTTTGTCGGTACAATAGTCGGTACAACAGGTGGTACGACAGTTGGCACCACAGTTGGTACAACAGTCGGCACATCAGTCAGTACAACAGTTGGAACAACGGTTGCGAACATGGACGGTACATGGACAAGACATCTGAGACGACGCGACAACTGGCACAGTTACCTAACGGTAACCTAACGGTAAGCGGAGAAATCAGGTCGAATGGTCGACAAAATGCGTGGGAATGGGTAGTTCTGATTGGCTTGGCTGATATTAGGTTTTTGGTAGATATTAGGATATAAGCAGTAATAAAGTTCTCTTTTTGCGTCCAACTGCCAAGGACACCCAGGGACGGAACCTTTGCGCCTCCCCTTACTAGCAAGCACCTATACGTCCCGGGCGGGAGCACCTAGTGCATTTTTGGCCCACCGGCAGGCGTAGAGTGTCGAGAACTCGCCCGCGACTCCGCCCGCTGTGCCAGCGGTAGTTTTTTAAAGGTTTTTTTGGTCTTGGGAACGTGATCGAGCAGTGTGCTCTCACCTCTTCCCCATTGGTACACGTTTGGCCCCGGTAGTTAGGCTGCTTTAAGCGCCCCACGGGAACTACTAGGCGGATTTCAGTAGAAACCGTCGATCAGCCCGTCGCTGATCGACCCTCCTCTTAATTTAAGCGTAGAATACATAGTATATTGGGTATACTATTAGCGTATTAAGTTTAAGAGGCTCGGCGATCGGGTGGTGAAGACTTGCGCTGCCTGATCAAGTACCCCTTCGCTGATCGCCACCAAGATCGACGATCTACAGCCTGCGACCTGCGATCAACTGTACGCGACACGCGCCAACTCGTGAGGAATCTACTATACCTATCAGCGGTCCTGATCAATCGTGATCAAGCCTGATCGCACCTGATCAGCACATCGGTCGATTCGCTACGAATTACCCCAACCTTACATCCAGGAATAGCAGTGTAACATCCCCTCTGTAGCCGGTGCGTATACGCACGGTGCGGCTAGCGCACAGAGGAAGGCTCTTATTTAAATCGGTAGCTACCTCTACTTAGCCGATACGCCCTTGTAAAGGGCTTAGTAGGAGAGTTCTCCTACTCGGGGCCAAGATTCCCGGGTTAGTTTACGACTTAGCCTTAACGGCTGTATTCCCTTTACGGGATGTAAGTAAAGGGAGGATTCCCTCTTACCTACGACACTCACTGCGCGCGCGACCGGTCGAGGTCGCACGTCCGCAAAATAGAGTGAAATGTAAACTGAATATATTTAATATGTAATTGGCCTAAATTAATTTAAACTAATATAAACTATATGTAATACTAAGTAGAATGTTCCTAATTCGTACCTAGCTAAAACGTAGTGTACACACCTGTGTACTGACACGTGGATGGCTGACACACCACCACACCAAGGGCCCCTGCCCTGATTCGTTAAAATAACCAAATGTTCAAACCCTTTCAAACCGGCCAATACTGACCTCAACCGTGGTGTACTCATGTACACCAACACTCAATGTAACCCGAATGTAACCCCGTTACATTCTCCCCCATCAAGACTATTGCTTACGCAATAATCAAAATCTTGTTGGAGAACTCCAACGCCAGTTCCTCTGGCCATCCATATGTACACCTCCAGTGGTGCTATGGGCGTCTCCCCTAGAAGAGGTAGACTACTCCGAAAACTCGGAGGTGGATGCCTTTGGGGATACCTACCCAATGGTGAGCCGCTCCTACAGCGCCGAACGGCGTTGTCGGCAGCCTAATCCATTCCCCACACGTGAGGAAAATGCACTAACCAGTGCGGCACCCCTGCCCATATCGGATGATGCATCCGAATCGCCAAAGGCGATCATCACTAATGAGCTGGACGCAGCTCAAGACACCCAACTTGCCGCACAGGCACTAAGGGCTGCGTTGCGCGCCCCCAAACGCCCGTCAAGGGCAGCTTATAATTTTGATGGTCCTCGTGACCTTCCAAGGTGGGCCAGGCTTTTGGTAAGGACTAGTTTAGCGTCCTATACCCCTGGCCCCGCGGCTGAACAGCCGTATCAACGCGTACGCCGTGAGAACTCCGGCAACAACTGCTTACACAAAAGCAGTTCACTAGCGTCTCGTACCGAGAGCGCTTAAACAGGCAGGCACAGGGTGCCCCTGTTGAGAACCTCCGCGAGGTTCCTTTCGTTCTTTCTCCGGGAGAAAGTTACGATGATGCAGAGAAGAAGTTCCGCGCTTGCGCGGAAGGGGAGAAGCTTCTCCCCAGCTTCGATGAGCTGCATGACAGCTATTCCCGTCGAGACATTTTGGTGGAGAGGGTGTTGCGCCTGACATTTGCCAAAGCCAAAGCGATGGAGCAACTACGTGCTCCGTATCGCACGCGCTACGCCAGCGCCCCAGTCTCCACCATGGTGTCCGAAGACAGTGGGATCGCCACATCTGCCTCCGGCTAACTCCCACTTATTGGGAGTGAAGGGGTTTCTCATGCCCCTCTGGTCGTGGACCTACAGCGGGATTCTCCCGCTCAAAAGCGTCAACGACGTCGCGGCAATCCTGCCGTAGGGGAGTCTCGAACTCCCACGAACTCTGTGAGTGTGGATAACCCTTCCACTTAACCAGATACTGGGTTTGACCCCGATGATGGCGTCGCGCCATCAGCCGCTCCACATGAAAGTGTGGAGTACTCTCCGCATCGAGCATTGGAGGAGGAGGTCGCGCAATTGCGACGTGAGATTCGCGAGCGCTGTGATCGACACAGCCTTCGCATCCATGATCTCCACGAGGGGATCCGCGATGGGCGGGATGCCACTGATCGCTTCGAGAGGCGGCTTGCCTCTCTCGTAACGACCGTTGCGGAGCTTCGTGGTCGCATTTTAGCCCTTTCGGGCTTACTTCGCCCTGCGGTGCCTTACGGCTATCCGACTTTCCACCCTCCTCCAGGAGGGGCCCCGCCTCAGTGTTCCGGTATGGCTTAAGCATACCCACATAGAAGGTTGGATGCGTACGCATCGCCTTCGGGATGTTAGGTATACGACAAGCCCTTTCGGGCTAATACCTTAAAGGGCCCCACAAACCTGGGGCGCAGTTTATTGCGCAACACATTTTAAACTGCATGTGTAGGAAGATTTTTAGCGTTTAATAAAACACTTTCTCCTACTTTGTACGCCCTTTTGTTACGCCGACCCTTGCGGTCGGCCTGTTCCTTCTGCTTGTCTTGGCTTTCCGTCATGGCATCGCAGAAGTGTCGTAAGACACTAAGGCGCGTCGATCAAAACTTATCGATGTGCTTTTGCACCGATACAGGGCTGACATCGGGGAATCCTCCCCCCTCAAGCCCTGGGCCACACACGCGTGGCGTCAACGGAACCCTCGGATTCACCAATCCGATCACGTAAAACGGGGTAAAACCCGTAGATGCATGTACCGAATTGTTGATAGCAAATTCAACCATCGGAAGCATCTCACTCCAACTCTTTGGAGAATCCGGACATAAACTCCGGAGAATATCCTCCACAACGCGATTAACGCGTTCCGTCTGACCGTCCGTCTGCGGATGATCCGCAGTGGACATGAGGAGCTTGGTGCCTAGCACCTTAAACAACGCTCCCCAAAATTGTCCCGTAAAACTGGGATCCCGATCCGACACAACGGAATCGGGTAGACCATGTTGTCGAAAGACACGGTCTAGGAACACTTTCGCTGTTCCTTGTCCATCTATGTACTCTGGCACCGCCGCCAGGTGAGCCATCTTGCTCAATCAGTCTACAAAGACCAATATGCCGGTGTTCCCGGCCTTATCCTTCGGAAAACCGAAGATAAAATCCATGCTAATGGATTTCCAACACTCCGTTGGAACCGATAATCTCGCCAAAGGCGCAGCTGAACTTGCAGAGGGTTTAACCCTCTGATACGTCTCACAGGTGCGTATATACGCACCGACCCACTTATACATATTGGGCCACCAATACAAAGCGCTTAAAGCGCTGTAGGTCTTATCCCGACCTAAATGACCCCCGATAGGGGAGTCATGTGCCTCAAAGAGGACTCTATATTTCAGTTCCTCATCATGAGGAACTACCACCCGCGGAGTGTACTCCGCGCTCGTGCTATAAAGTAGCAGACCGTCACAGTACATGTAACGGTGTAAACGAGCTTTAGCTCGACTTGACACGGTTGGCTCAGACGAGCCAAGACCCTTTTCACCCAACGAGCTAATAAGCGCCGTACACTGTGGATCTTTCTCATACGCCTGGCGTATGAGATCCACCACAGACGTGGCGACGAATGTCGCGTGAGCGAGATCGTAATCGGGACGACGTGATAACGCGTCCGCAAGCACGTTCTGCTTGCCAGGTTTATACTTAACCTCAAAGTTGTACTACGCAAAGAAGGAGAGCCAACGGGCCATCCGTTGCGAGAGATTAGGCGACTTTGTCACTGTCCGTAAGGACGCGTATAAACCACGAACGGCTTTGAGCCGCGTAGGTGAACCCTAAATTTGACTAGAGCATACTTCATTGCAAGTAGCTCCTTGTAATGAACGGGATAATTCCGTTCCGCAGCTTTAAGCTGCCTCGACTCAAACAACGCAATTACGCGTTCCCTTCCTGCATCGTCTGCTTGTAACAAAGCACATCCGATTGCGAAATCGGAGGCGTCGCAGACGACGATAAATGGTTTCCCAGAATCTGGGAAAGCAAGAACGGGAGCTCTTAACAAGCTTCTTAACCGCTTCAAAGGA
This sequence comes from Peronosclerospora sorghi, assembly GCA_026184515.1. Taxonomy (NCBI): domain Eukaryota; phylum Oomycota; class Peronosporomycetes; order Peronosporales; family Peronosporaceae; genus Peronosclerospora; species Peronosclerospora sorghi. The sequence continues at coordinate 5,656,808 of CM047584.1, read as the reverse complement.
GGTTTGGTGTTTGGTTTCCCAACACCAATCCACGTCCTTCATAAGAAGGTCACTTAATGGATTCGCCATCTCAGCGTAGTTCTCGCTTTACTTGTGTAGATAATTGGATAATCCAAGCCACTTCCGTAAATATCTAAGATTTACAGGCGAAGTCCACTCCACAATGGCTTTCACCTTCGCGGGATCCGCCCGCACTCCATCCTTACCGATGAAGCATCCGAGGAAAGGAATTTCCTCAGCACCAAAGATACATCTGGATGCGTTTGCATATAACTTATGCTCTCGCATACATTCGAGCACCGCTCGAAGGTGTATCAGGTGCCTCTGAACATCAGACGAGTCGCCTTCCGCTCGACTATGAACAAATATATCGTCGAAGTACGTCTGAGCGTACTTTCTATGAGGGCGGAAGAGTTGAGTCACCAAGCGATTAAAAGTCGCTGGTGCATTAGAAAGCCCTTGCGGCATAACAAACCACTCCCACAGCATGCCACTAGGCGTGCTAACCGCTGTAAGCGGAATATCAGACGCTCGCATGAGCACCTGATAATACCCGTCCACCAGATCTCAGGCACTGTATACATTACAGCCCGCCATATTGTTCTGGAGGACATCCTTCCGAGGAATCGGAGTCTGCATGGGTACAGTAGCTGCATTCATCTTGTTGTACGCTTGAACAATGCGCCACTTTCCGTTCGGCTTACGAACACAAAAAGTGGGAGATGAATGGGGATACTTGCTCTCCCGTACCATCCCTGACTCTTCTTTACCCTTGATGAATGCGTCGATGACGTCGCATTGCTCCTTGGGAGAGGCCACTGCCTAGTGACGCAGTATTTGGTTCGGAACCAAATCGATTTCATGTCGGACTCCCCGATCTGGTGGTAACCCCATCGGCGGGTTGTCACTAATGACATCTCCAAATTCCTTTAGTAAGGAATGGTAAGGGTCCTCAGGATCCGCGAGGATCTTGAGACCGCTTCGGGCATTTAATGCCTGTTTGGTTTTCACCAAAACTGACTCTTCCATCGTGGATGAGGGGTTCAACTCCCCTTCCGGACGCAATACGACGACCTCGTCGATTTCATCTGCTTTCAAAGCAGCTTCAAATTCGTTGAAGGACATCTCCTCCAACGACAACAGTTCGCCTACCCCAGGCAACCGTTCTAGGCTTACGCCTTCTGTGACAACACCTGTCACACTATTCAGCATCCGGTAGGACTGCTGACTACTGGCCTCGGGATTCATCCCGGGACCCAGATGGGGGGAGTTAATGGCTCCATCTATTGGATGCGCATCGCGCCTATCCACAGAGGTCTTTACCTCTACCACCGGTGCCTCGCCGGTCCCACCTAATAAAGCGTGGTCGGAATTGATTCCGACGTGCGAAAGAGACGAAATACGGGTCTCTTTGCTTGGAAGCGCCTCGCTCTTAACCACAGGGGTCTCTACCTCTACCACTGGAGTCGCAACTTGTTCGCCGAACACGGAGTGGTCGGAAGCCCCGACCTGCAGAAGAGACGAACTTCGGGTCTATTCTCTAAGCGCCCCGCGCTTACTCTCAGAGGAATCCACCTCTATCACTGGCTACTCACCAGTCTCGCCTATATCGGCGCGGGGATTAACCGCCGAATCCCCCTCGCTAAGGAACTCTTCCTTAACGCCATTGGGAATGATCATTTCAGACATCCCAATCTCTGGCATCTCACGCCAGAATCTCTTTTGCGATCGAGCAAAGGTGGGTTCATGACTCGCCAATGCTTCACCCGACCGCGGGTGCGTTGAGACAATGGACTTAGACTTCCAGTCTATCCATGGCTCGTGGCGTTCCAGCCACTTCATGCCCAGAATGAGGTCATACCTCGAGTCCAAATCCAGGACTAGGCAACGTTCCAAGCTGTCGAAGTCTTCAAACTTCAGCTTAAGGTCAATCGAGACCTTGGGTACAGAAACCTGTTCGCCCGTCGCAAGACGGACCGTGACAACGTCACGAGAACGTGCCTCTAGGGTCTCGGAATACAGCCGACTCTTCCCAACAGAATCCTGTCTGACATAATTGTCAGACGCTCCAGAGTCTATCAAGACTCTCCAAGGCTTATCAAAGCCTTTCACGTCCGCAAGGACTACCAACAAACCTGGCTAGTACACCAACTCGGTGCTAAAAAGCACCGCTTCCCTCGGGGCTTTGTTCTGTCGTCCCGTACCCTGGGGCTTAACAGTACTGATGGGTCCCCCAGTAGGGCTCCCCGCACCTACTGGGAGCCGTCGTTTCCCGACGGCTTGGACAAGGGCTTTTTCCTTACCCTTGGTCCCTTGTAGAGAGTGTCTCGCTGGGTATTTTTCGGACATCTGTTCCTCAGATGATCCGTGCTTCCACTCAGGAAGCATCTCAGCGGCCCATGCCGCTGCAACATGGCTAAGAGCTCTGCCTCGAAGCTCTGTTAAAAAGAGTCAGAATGACTCTTCGCGGGAGGTTTCTCCTCCGCTTCGACCTGACTCAGGACCATGGGTTCGGGACCCACCTTAGAGGAACGGAAATTCCTCTCGGCGTTGAACGTCATCTTGAACGCCTCCCCCAAGGATTCGGGTCGGCATCGGAACAATTCCGAACGTGCTGGCCCTTCTCTCAGGCCTCCCATGAAGACGGGGATGGACACATCGTCCGAATACGCCTTCGCGTACATCCCTGCCAACAGGGTCTTAAGCTCCTGGATATAAATCTCCAGGTCCTTAGTGCCTTGACGGCACCTCAGGAACGCCAGTTGATTCTGGAAAACCAGATCAGGCGTTGCGTACATGTCCATGAGCTTCTGCTTAAGGACCTTCCATGTAGGAAACACGTCCGTGGCTGACTCCGAGCATGTAAACGCCCATATACGGGCTTTTCCCGTAAGATGGGTCAATGCAAGTCCCACTTGCAAGTGATCAGCGGTCATGTTCGCTGTGGCGAAGGCCGTTTCGACCTCTCGCAACCAAACGTAAAGGTTGTCACCCTTCTCTCCGGTGAACTCCTTTATCTTAAACGATAATGGAGGGCGCACCCCCGTGGAATGACCTCCACTGCAACTCGCCTCATGAGCGATGAGGGCATTTACCCTTGGTTTTACGGCCTCAAGGTCCTTCTCCACTAGGAGCTTCATGCCTTCTTCCCTCGTTAAGGGTAACAGCCTTTTAAAGGCTTCCTGCTGGACGAGGGTCAAACTATCCCAATCGTCCAGATTCATCCTTTGCATAGGATGCCTAGTCTACCAACACAGGTGTTGGATTGACTACAAGTGCTACCAGATGTAGCCGGTGAGTATACGCACGGTGCGGCTAGCGCACAGAGGAAGGCTCTTCTTTGAAGCGGTAGCTACCTCTACTTAGTCGATACGCCCTTTTAAAGGGCTTAGTAGGAGAGTTCTCCTACTCGGGGCCAAGATTCCCGGGCTAGTTTACGACTTAGCCTTAACGGCTGTATTCCCTTTACGGGATGTAAGTAAAGGGAGGATTCCCTCTTACCTACGACACTCACTGCGCGCGCGACCGGTCGAGGTCGCATGTCCGCAAAATAGAGTGAAATGTAAACTGAATATATTTAATATGTAATTAGCCTAAATTAATTTAAACTAATATAAACTATATGTAATACTAAGTAGAATATTCCTAATTCGTACCTAGCTAAAATGTAGTGTACACACCTGTGTACTGACACGTGGATGGCTGACACACCACCACACCAAGGGCCCCTGCCCTGATTCGTTAAAATAACCAAAGGTTCAAACCCTTTCAAACCGGCCAATACTGACCTCAACCGTGGTGTACTCATGTACACCAACACTCAATGTAACCCGAATGTAACCCCGTTACACCCTCCACCTAGAAAGCGACCCACGCCCAAGCCGTCGGGTACACAAGGTGAGCAAGACACAAGACCAGTCCCACAGGACAACTGGAGGACCCCCTTCGTCAGTCGGCAGTCCGGGCGCCGTGGTAACGCCTGATCAAGCTTCAAAAACTCTGATCAGCCGCTCCACCACAGCTACGTGGCTATTTCGGAAATGGGCTCTCAAAGTTTCGGAGCGGATGTCACTGTATAGAGTGTTTTACAAAATCCCCTTATGGGGATCGAAACCATGATCACCTGGATGGAAAACGAGTGACTCACTGTTCGCGCAATTAGGCAACATGGATATTGGCACCAACTACAAACCCCTCCCGAACATTTTACTTAAAGATAGTCATAAGGTAGTCAGAAGGTACGCATTTACAACACTTATTTATTTGATTACATTATTTTAGGTAGGTATAATGAGAAGTAGTTTCGTCTTATTCTTCTATATATAATAAAATTTGATCCGTCTTTTGGTGTACGTAGCTCGATATACAAAATATTATATGTTTGGTGTACGTAGCTCTCATTTTGATTGGATGAAATTGACTGACTTACGTAGAATAGCATCCAGCCTGTTAGGTACACCAACTTACATATATGCATACAAGAGCAACGTCTCCCGCACACATAAAAGTGCTATTACCTGCTGAGAACAGAGCTGGCGCGCACGTCATGCGAAACGTTGTATATGAAGAGGCGCTCAATTTGATAAAATATAGAATATAGTGTATATCTATTTGCCGCGAGTTCGCATTTTTCTCATGCCAACCCCAACCTGCATTCTGCAGTATTACAAATATCAAATTTATTACCCCGTTGGTACAACGGGGCACTATGCTAATCTATAAGATGCAATAGCTGACAGATCACCGGGTGAGTTTTACCAACTTGATATAGAAATGTCTTTTGTAACTCAAGAAGATATATTTGCGGCAATAGAGCCAATACTTTATGAAGTGTTTGATAAATTTGGTGATAAGAAAGTTTCAAAACCGCCTTTTGTAAGAATTCCTTACACAGAAGCGATGTTCAAATATGGTAGATATATAATAAAATTTGATCCGTCTTTTCGTGTACGTAGCTCGACATATATAAAACACTATATATTTGGTGTACGTAGCTCTCATTTTGATTGGATGAAATTTACTGACCCCAAAGTGAACAGCGCGTATCGCTAAGCTATTAATGGGAAGTCGGTTTTGATAATGCAACACCCAACACGTTTGAGTCGGATTAGCATAAAGAAAAGGTATAATGACATAATTGGTCTGATACTGGCAAAAACATAACGGTTACTACTTTATCTTAAGTAACAAATGTCGTTTTCAATGTAATGTTACGGTGATTTACATTGTACATTTGCCTCGCCTTACCACAGGCAAAACGTTGTATATGAAGAGGCGCTCAATTAGATAAAATATAGAATATAGTGTATATCTATTTGCCGAGAGTTCGCATTTTTCTCAGGCCAACCCCAACTTACATTCTGCAGTGTTACAAATATTAAATTTATTGCCCCGTTGGTACAACGGGCACTACGCTAGTCTATATGTATAATAAAATTCTATCCGTCTTTTGGTGTACGTAGCTCTCATTTTGATTGGCTGAAATTGACTGACTTACGTAGAATAGCATCGAAGACGCGGAAGCGGAGGAAATAAAGTTGAAGGACACTGAAGATGGGGAGGAGGAGGAGGAGGAAGAAAAGCGCAGCACTGTTACGGAAGAAGAGCAATATGATGACGACGTCGAAGATGATGACGACGACGACGAAAATGAAGACGACGACGACGAAAATGAAGACGACGACGAAGAACCAGACGGTCGTCGACGTTTGTCCAAGAAAATGCGTGATCATATTGCGCACGACTTGCATGTTGCCAAGATGAAGAAATTGTATGCGCTAGACAAAATATATGATGCTGAGGATGAATTTGATGAAGGATTAGTAGAAGGCGACGACGTAGAAGTGGATGATGCAAAGAAAGCCATGGATGCTGCCGAAAGCGAACTGGAGGAGGCGGAGGAGGAAACCAAAGATGCAGATTTGGAGGAAGCAGTGGAGGAGGGAAATGAGTTGGTGGACGCTGAAGATGGGGAGGAGGAGGAAGAAGAGGAGAGCGATGACGTGGATACTATTGACACCGTAGAGAAGTCGAAGAATTCCTCGACAAAGTCAAAGTCCGTACACAGAAAGAAGGCGACGACGACGAAGATGATGATGACGACAAACGTAGAACAAAATCAAATCTCGGCCACAGCCAAGAAGCCATCAAAGATATCGAAGTCTGAAGCAAGACAAAGTCAAAATCTATTATATATATAGATAGCTATTTGCCGTGACTTCGCATTTTTTTCAGGTCAACCCCAATTTAGATTGTGCAGTGTTACAAATATTAAATGCCCGTTGGTACAACGGGGCGATATGCTAGTATATATATAATAACATTCGATCCTTCTTTTGGTGTACGTATATCGATATATACAATAGTCTATATGTTTTGTGTACGTAGCTATCATTTTGATTGGCTGAAATTGACATTTGTCCATTGATCAGGAAGTATTAAATGACGGCGGGGTATAAAGTGACTTACGTAGAATAGCATCCAGCCTGACTTACTTACTGGCTCAATTAAAAAAAAATATAGAATACAGTGGAAGACCTCCAAAACCCCAACAAGTCACCCCTCAAAAACATAATTTGTGAGGGTCTCACATCCACAATTTGTAAAACGGCTCACATTGTAATGGGGTGCCATTACATATTTGATATTCAAGTTAGAATATCATAGTTTAATTTCAGACGCGTTGTCTGAATTTTAAACAAGAGATTATAAGTTATTATAATCTAAGAAGGAAAATTCGATTCGGTATAAATACCGAATCATGCAGGTTAACTAATAGTAGAGTTAGTTAAAGACTTGATATTATTATATTAATTAGTTAGTTACTATACTATTAGCCTCTAAACCACCCATTAAATAAACACTCTTAATTTTGCGTTCTAAGCAACATGTGAATATTCAAATATTTACTTTTATTATAGGATTAGTTGTTATCAACTAATCCTACCCCTTTTGTATTGCGCGCTTCCTCGCAAAATACGGTGTAAGCCTGTAACAGGATCAGTCCTGTTACACGTGGTAGCACTTT
>CM047584.1:5598072-5634781 GCA_026184515.1 Peronosclerospora sorghi | reverse complement strand
AAAGTGCTACCACGTGTAACAGGACTGATCCTGTTACAGGCTTACACTGTATTTTGCGAGGAAGCGCGCAATACAATTAGGGCAGGATTAGTTGGTAACAACTAATCCTATAATTAAAGTAAATATATTAATATTCACTTGTTATCTAGAACGCAAAATTAAGAGTGTTTATTTAATGGGTGGTTTAGAGGCTAATAGTATAGTAACTAACTAATTAATATAATAATATCAAGTCTTTAACTAACTGTACTATTAGTTAACCTGCAAGATTCGGTATTTATACCGAATCGAATTTTCCTTCTTAGATTATAATAACTTATAATCTCTTATTTAAATTTCAGACAACGCGTCTGAATTAAACTGTGATATTCTAACTTGAATATATATTATGTAATGGCACCCCATTACACCTATAGTGCCATACTGTGGAAGTTACCACAATGGTCTATAGTCGCAGCCGCCACCGATTTCACGCCTGACATAACGGTCAACGAGGCAGAATATCGGGGTATACTTCTATGTCTTGATCTGCTGTCATCACAACAGAAATGACGGATCATCATATGTGGTGACTCCAACCTAGTGATAAGGCAGATCACCGGGGAGATCGACTGGAAGGCGCCACGGCTAAAGTTGCTAAATGATCGTGTGATGAAAGCGCTGAAAGACTACCCCAACCACGAGCTATTGCACGTGAAACGGGACTGGAACAGAATCGCCGACCACCTCGCGACCAAAGCCATGCGAGACCAGACCGGGGTGACGATCACCGGGGAAGCCGTTTTACAGGAACTTATGGACATAAACAGGCTCCCGGAGGTGATCAAGCCCAAGGACAGCCCTGGTCAGGTGCATGTGATAGCCGCAACCAGATCGCGAGCTCGGAAGTCTCGCCGATCGTTCCCCAAGGAAAGGCTGAGTGAGTACGTTGTACAACAGCTAAGGGCGGAACGGATCCTCAAGGCGCAGGACGAAGAAGAGTGGATCGTCAACCTGAAGGCTTATCTGCGCGGTGAATTGTCCAAGTTGACAAATGGTCAGGTGAAAGAGTGTGCCAAGATCGCGGACAGTTACGATGTGGATGAAAATGGATTGCTATATTACTGCCGCGACACTGATCAAGACAGTGCCGATCGAGATCGACTGGCGAAACTGGTGATCCCTGAGTTGCTGCAGCCGGATGTCCTTCATCACTACCATGTGAGTCTAGAAGGGGGACATCAAGGCATAGGCAGAACATATCACAAGATCATGGCCCACTTTCACTGGAGAGGACTTTTTCGAAGCGTGCAGAAATATGTGGGCTGTTGCACGGATTGCGAGACCGGAAAGGGCAGACCGATAATCAAGGGCCGATCGCCCGGAAATATCGAGGCTACCTACCCTTTCCAGGTGATAGCGATGGACCACATACCGTCACTGCCCAGATCGACACACGGCAACACTGAGCTGCTGATCTGGGTCGACCTATTCACCGGTCTGGTGATTGCAAAGGCTAGTGCATCCCAATCTGTGGAGCAGATCGCCCAGAGTTACGAAGAATGCGTGTTTAGAAGGTTCGGCGCCAGCGAAGTTATCAGACACGATCGGGAACCCGGTTTTATGGCCGAGGTGTTCCGGTCGTTCAATAACATGCTAGGCCAGAAACAGAGTGCGACGATGGAATATCGTCCGCAAGCGAACGGATCGGCTGAACGCATGGTTCAGACAATAACAAGGGCGATCAAGATGTATGTGGCCGACCCAGACCAACGTGACTGGGATGAGTATGCAGAAAGACTGGTATTCGCACTCAACTCTTCAACCGATCGGGTCCGAGGAGATACGCCTTTCTATCTGGCGTACGGATGGGACCCTCGATCGACACTTGAAGCGGCGATACCGATCGGCTGCACTCGGACCCGTGATCGCGATGCCCGCCGTTGGCGTATGCAGGTCCAGAAGCACTATCAACATGCGAAGGAAGTCGTCAACGAAAAGTTGCGTCAGGCCACACAAGATCGAGCAGATCGGAATAACGATCAGGTCCGACCTCACGGTATTGAACCAGAGGCGAGGGTCTCGTTATACCTCGATCAGGTCAAGGAAGGTTATGCAAGGAAGTTGGCTCATATGTGGCACGGTCCTTTCCGTGTAGCAGAGCTGATCGGTGAGCATGCTGCCCGTCTGATCACGAGCGGCACGGATTATAAAGTTTTTCCGATCGTGCATGTGTCCAAATTGAAGCTGGTCAGAGAGTCCCCGATCGGCCCCAAACACCCTGTCTGGTGGATGAAGCGGAGAGATTCGATTTTGGTGAAGATCTGCTGCCGGAGGACAGTTGGGAAAGGCCATTCGAGGAGGACGAATTCGAGGTGTAGAAGGTGTTAGATGTCCGATCGGTCAAGAAGACACGTTTCGGTCGCACCCACCGAGAATATCTGGTCCGGTGGAAAGATCATGATGAAGCAACTTGGATCGACGAACTTCATCTAAATTGTGAAGCACTGCTACGAGAGTTCGATCGAGAACGAGTCAGTCGGAATCGCTTCGCAGTGATGCAGACTCATGAAGATGCAGACCAAGACACGCAGTAGCACCGATCAGACCGATCGGTGTGAATATGTGTAAGGTCTGAATTATTGTGAACATATGATAAACTGTGACGAACTGGAGTAGTGGAGTGACGAACGTGATGATGATTTTTGCGATGTGAATGGAACTGTATATGATAACGTGTTGGTGCAAGTTTGGATAAAGTGATGAATTTTGGTCAAGTGACCAGGTGATCAAGAAGTTTGAAAGAATGATGACATATATTATGAATTATCTGGTCAGCTATTGCTGTATCAAGATTCGCAATCACCCCACAGGAGACCGATAGTCAGCGCCGGGTAATCTACAATCTGGTCCTGGAACTGATTACGCCAAGGCTCCTTCCGATCCATCTGGATCATGGCGTCCTTCAGGTCTGCAATTGGCTCGTCACAGTGGAGACCAGGATACCAGACACCGTCGCCAGACAACACCCCGGCTTTCTCAACCCGACGCTTGGTCATATGGAGAACCACAGGGTCTAAAAAGATGTCGATGTCGCATTCGCGGGCCAGCACCCCTTCCAGAATAAACTGGCATAGAGCCTTCCAGGCCTCGCCTGCCCGACTCCGGCGCCTCTTCCGGTTCTTCTGGAACGAGACCAAGCCTTGGTCATGTTGCAATCGGTCAGGAGGAAGCACTAGACAGTGCGTAGACTCCCAGATCGCCTGGCTGTGGGCTTCATTGAAGGCTTTCACTCGACCCAAGAACGAGTCAACCCAGGCAGCCGGCGCAAATATGAACCCCATCTTGGGGCGGATTTACACTTTCCATGGCTGATCTGCATACAAACGGGCCATATGTGGTGCTGTAACCAGGTCCACCCGCCATGCAGATGGGTCAGGAGCCTTCGGAGCTGGAGGGAAGAGCCAAAAGTCGGGTTGGGACAGAAACCGGACGAGACCTTGTTTGGTCAGGGCTGACCGGTGCAAGCTACCGATCTGCCCCGGTGACCACGGCATAATGGCGTCGAAAGTCCGCGATGGGAGAGGTCGATCTCCTATCGATATTCCCTTCAATCGGGCGTGACAGCGTAGTCCAGAAGTGCCAGGCTGGAAGGAAGGCGCCGATCCGGATGGTTCACGAGCCCGTGCAGTTTCGTTACTCTGGGAACTGATCTCCTGATCAGTCCCCGATGCAGACTTCATCGGAGCAGGACCTCGACACCGTTCGGACCGGGACTTAGATAACGCGCTGAGTGTGAGCTCAGAATCTCCCGATCCGCTGTCCGAGTCCCCTCTGGAGGAGACCTCTGTGTGCTGGGTACGAACAGCACGGGGGCGCGAGGGCGCATGAGATTTGGTGATGTTGGAAGTGCCAGCTGTGGCCGATCTTGGGCTTGAGAGATGCGCCGTCGTCTTGGCTTTCTTTTGGGGCACCGCCCGCTTCTCCTCGAATTAGGAGTCGCGAGCTATGCCCCGCGCCCTTGAGCCCCTCGACGCTTCCTTGTGTTTATGCTTGGAAGTTTTCGAAATCTTGGTGTGCCGAATTTTAGCCAATGGGTGACGTTGTTCCCGACCCTGGTGTAGGTCGACCAGAACGGCCGATGCAGACCGGTCCGCGCTGGAGCTAATAGCCGGACGCCGGTACAGCAAGTCGGTCAGCTGTTTATGGCACTGCTCTACGGCAGCCCAACGGCGGTCTGACTCCTGGGTCCAGGTGTCCGATTGGCTGGAAAGACCAGACCTTATCGACCTGATCCTTGACCACGACCTGTAGCTCGCTGATCTGCCGCTCTAGGACACCATGTTGGGTACGGAGTAGGGTCCGGTCTGACTGATCCTTCAAACTCTGCCGGTTGACCAGCGCGAGATGTTCCCGGAGGTGTGACCAGTACGCTTCTAGGCGAGACAGATCATGCCGAGCGCCGATCAGCCCGTCCAATATGGGGCGGAGCTGATCGCAGTGGTCACGCGGCTGTCGAGCAGCCGCAAGCAAGGCGTAAACCGCTTGAGCGATGTCAGTGGGCAACCGATCTGCATACGAAGAGAGGTTAGGGCAGTTACAAGGTGAAAATCGGATCGATCGACTTACCTCGCGCTGTTTGTTGGGAAAGCTAGGCCCGGAGATGTGCGTTCTCAGCGAGAACATCTTTCAACTGCGCAGCCAAGGGGGTCAAGGTGTCGACATCCTTCCGCAGCTGCAGGAACGATGCATTCTTGGTGGCCAGCTCCGACTGAAGGTCGCAGATGGTCTTTCGAAGCTGATCAGACCCGATCTGATCCCCATCCGGTCTGTCGGAACCTGGGGTGCTTCAATAGCTGTCAGATCGGGTCGATCGGCTAAGGGAATCTATGTGTTGTGACTGGGCGCACAGGGCACCTGCAGGATCAAGCGTCAAGAGAAGTTACAAGGAGATCAGACGTACAAGGGGCTCATACCTGGTGAAGGCGGGGCCGAAGACCTGTCCATTAGTGGAATGTAAGTTGCCGTGAAGGTCAAGGAGGTCAACTGCTGGCGAAAGGGTTAACTGGTGGTGATATCGGGTTGCTACCGTTGAGCGGCTGCGACCAGACTCAGGGGCGGCTGTGGCGAAGAGAAGGCAAAATTTTGGTCACCTTCTGTCAACGGCGTGCCGATCAGCTGGTCAGCGATCGGATTGGTGGGAACAAGGGGGGCTTTTAAGCCTATCATGTGCAAGGAGTGTCAAGCACACTGATTTTGGTAAGTCACATGGCATTTCGTGTATTTTACATATTTTAGTGTTTGGTACATATTGGGACCGTAAGTTTAGTGGAAAAGAAGTAAATTGGTCTTGAATTGGAAAAGTGGCTAAGAGGTCCTAAGAGACTCTCAAAAAGATTGGTTTTCTAAGTCGCCTTCGCACGTCGCGGAGTGTTTGGGGGCAGAGGGTCGAGTAATCCCCTCCTGCCCATTATACCCGGCCGGGGCGCGTCGCAGACGCATTTGGCCCGCCGGAAGTCCTTCGACAGGAGTGTCCATTGGCTGACTTCTCTCAAGTTTAAGTCACGTACGTTTGGAACGTACTACAAGTGGATTGGTCTTTTACGTGGAGATATCGTTTGTGGAATTCACGAGCATATTGGATTGTACGTGGAAATATTGGTTTATTATAACATTGGTTGGAGTTTAGACCGGCTTTGGTCTTCTCTCATATTGGTCAGGGGCTAGACCAGTTGAGTGGTCTGCCCTCTATTATCTCGTATTGGTTGGGTCTAGATCGATTGGACGGTCGACGCATTGGACTATACATATTTCAAGTGTAACCGGTCCACAAGTACCCAGGGTGAAGAGTTCCGCCCAGGGTACACCCCTCCAGTACGGTCTGCATACTATCAGACCCAAGTCAACCAGCGACACGATCCACCGAGTGTTGAACTAGCCCATTCCATCGGGTACACAAGGTGAGATGGCAACGCAAGATCAATCGGACCAGGCGTCTTCTGTTGATGATCGGTCGTCTGCTAGCAGCGGACGATCAGATCGGATCGCAAGCGAAGGTCCGCGGGGTACCCCCCCCCGTAAGTTGGAAGGCTGGGCACGATGGTGGTCAGGTTCTCGACACAACTGTGTTCGATTTTGAACTTGACTCCACCACACCATTGTTGGGGACAATAGCCCCAGCCAGGGGTCGAAAACCCCACTCTGTACGGAACATGTGGTTCCGTACGATAATACGCTTTAGAAGCGGCAGGCGTCGCTTCTGTTCGATCCCTTTTAGCAGGCGGAGCACCGCCTGATTCAACACCACGCGCCGGGGTTAAATCACCCCGACGTGGAGAAGTACTTGGTCCAGGTGGGGCTCTGCGTTCCCGCAACCACCTGTGATAATCATTGTCGCTGTCAGCTATGACAGCGACACCAGAGTCGTCATCGCTGTTAGGCGATGAGCACCTAGCGAGTTTCGACTCGCTAGATCCTTTAGTGGGGACAGCTGTATCCCCATCACTTTGTTCGTAGTCAGAACTCCCGAACATGGCCCTCTTGGCAACACGTCATTCGGAAGTTGCCATCGTGCGAGATGTTGCATTAGCAACATCTCCCTGTTCCTTGCCAGATGCCGCCTTAGCAGCATCTGTGGTCGAAGACGGTACGTCTTCCGACCTTTGCGTAGTTGACGCTGCTAATTCAGCGTCACCGTTGTCACTCAACACCTCAGCACCTAGTGCTGAGGCGGAGGAAGAATCTCCTTCAATGTTTCCAGCAGCGCTCTTTAGAGCGCCGCCGCGTGCCTTGACCATAGAGTCGATGGTCAATCAGTTAGTGAATGAGAAATTCCGACCAACAAGTGCCACCACTATAGGCCAAAATAAGAATTATTATTGGCCAACCACCTTAAGTGGGGGGTGATGTAATGGGGTGCCATTACATAATTGATATTCAAGTTAGAATATCATAGTTTAATTTCAGACGCGTTGTCTGAAATTTAAATAAGAGATTATAAGTTATTATAATCTAAGAAGGAAAAGTCGATTCGGTATAAATACCGAATCATGCAGGTTAACTAATAGTACAGTTAGTTAAAGACTTGATATCATTATATTAATTAGTTAGTTACTATACTATTAGCCTCTAAGCCACCCATTAAATAAACACTCTTAATTTTGCGTTCTAAACAAGTGAATATTCATATATTTACTTTTATTATAGGATTAGTTGTTATCAACTAATCCTACCCCTTTTGTATTGCGCGCTTCCTCGCACAAATACGGTGTAAGCCAGTAACAGGATCAGTCCTGTTACACACATAATTTGTGAGAAAGTCACCCTCCACATAATATACATTACAAACATAAACTCTAGTAGTTTATGCATGCTCCCTCGATTAAACGTGAAACTTAGTCTAATCTAACGTCAGTGCCACCCACTCCTCCTTGCCACGTGGCTTTTTTCTTGCAACGAACTCCAACATGCGATCGATCTCGGCCGGGGAAAAGTTGTTGCTGCGTCCCATTTTGAGGAAATAAGTACGTGTAATGCGCAAGAGAAGAACGGAAGGCTAGGAAGCAAAGGTGAGAAGTGAAGTAGAGATAGACTGAGTGAAGTTATTCTCCTGTCTTGGTCCGGCTTTATATAAGCGAGAGGAAAGGGGAAGAATGGGTTATGACATAGGAGTACATAGGGGTGAGGGGTAAGGGGCGAAGGTAGTCAGGAGACTGTCAGGAGTTAGGACAGGGCGTGTGTGTGTGCAAACTCCGGTTGGGTTTTGGAAGTCTCACTTGCGATCGCCCAACAACAAATTATCTCACAAATTTAATTTCACCCGTATTACAAATTGTGGATGTGAGACCCTCACAAATTATGTTTGTGAAGGGTGATTTGTTGGGGTTTTGGAGGTCTTCCAGTGTATATCTATTTGCCGTGACTTCGCATTTGTCTCAGGATAACCCCAATTTACATTCTGTAGTGTTGCAAATATTAATTCAACGGGGCACTATGCAAATATTAAATTTATTGCCCCGTTGGTACAACGGGGCACTATGCTAGTCATGTAATAAAGACACTTTTAACCGATAGGCCTAACCAGTCTTCGATACTAGCCGTCAACTGCACGTACTGTAAAGAAGGCAACAGGTGACAATGAAAAAGACAGAAACCATCATTTTTTAGCTACCTTAACGATCAGGGTAAGCCGAAGTCAGCAACCATTTACCAGTGAATCAACGCAAAGGTCCAGACAGGGTTTTGACGAAGTCTTTTAGGGCATTGATGAATTCTTTAAATTCGAAAAACATGAGGTCTAGACTTTCTTTATGCTGATCTGCGGAGAAGACTCGAGGATCTGACGTTGCCCGCGGTTGTCGAGTATTTTTTAATGTCTTCTAGGGAAAACGCTAACCGATGAATTGAGTGAGTATTATGACGACAAAAGACTTTTAGCATTCGTGCTATTTCGACATTCCAGTCGTCATCAGGTAAATGATACCTTGCGATATCAGTATTGTAAAAAAACTGTTGAAGATGGAGTGAATCCTAAAATTATGTTTGACGACCTGGGCATTCGTAAAGCAGACGTTACGGCTTTCAAAAATCCTGCAGTAGAGATTATAGACGACTTAATAACTTAAACAAGATAAAGGACAGCTCTTTACCTACTTTGCTTCAGGTTCTAGAAGACGGTTGTGAACTCTATCTCGTATATTGGCAGAAGCTAAACGGTGGAGCAATATTGCAAAGAAGTTACAAGAAAAGCTAGTGCAGAAATTTATGAATGAAATCTAAGACTCCAAGGAAGTATTCACAGATCCCTTCGTGTCCGAACTTTTGGATACGTAGATCATGTTTGATCTCTTGTCCGGGTCTAAAACTTAACTGTTTCAGTTACTGAAGAACGGGATGAGCTCACCCCGGTATTAGTAGCATTAAAACACGATAGCCTTATTGCAAGCGGTTATCAGAAGGAGCTATGTTAAAGACGATACACCTTTGACGACGGTTTGAGGCTCTTAGGCTGAAAACGAAGAAAGAAATGCTGATTTGAATACAGTAGACGAGTTCGTCAAGTTGTCAAACGCCAGGGCACGAAAGTGAGATCGTTTGACGAATTAAGAAAGCTTTTTAACGATGACGGCTAGTTTGCCATTTTTGTTCAAAAAGCAACAAAGTAGAAGACGCAAACGATAGCCAAAAGGTACCAGAATATGGTGGCGAAGTCGACCGCCGAAAGGAGCTATTTCGCATTTGGAAGTATAATATGCACATAGAGACCCCTAGCGCTTCGGATAAAAGTTTTCATCACGTTCACTGGGGAAGAACACAAAGCTAGCGCGTGAAACTCTTGAAGGGTTCTTGGAGTTCAATTCGCTATATAAGGAGTCAGTACAGATTTCATGATTGCATGTTACTTAATTCCGAAACTTACCGTCAGTGAATCAGACATGCTTCGAGAGAAAAAAACATGGCTTCTTTAGTGTGGCCCACAAAATGTTTGTGCTGAAGTCGAGAATCGTCATCGACAAGTTTGAAAACTTTGATGGATTTTGAAAGAATGATTTTGAATCCTTCACTGGATTTTAGCAAGAAAATCCGAAAGAGGGTAAGATTATGCTCCCGTTGACACCACATTGATGTAAGAAAAGTACATGTAGCGAATAATCGGCAGCAAAAATGGTAACCAAAAGCGAGTGTGTTTGTGGTCGCATTTTTTGATACCAGTAAACCTTTTCAATGGATGCATTGATATGTACCGGTATACCGCACGGTTGTATCTTGCGACGCAGCGACGCAGTACTTTCTGCTGAAACATGTTCTCGAACTTGTACTTCAGTCGTGTTTACGAACAGACCTTCTAACAGACTTCTCGAAGCTAAGAATAGAATTCGATCTGAACAGCCAATCGTAAGTCTTCTCGTCCTCCTTTTCTGCCAACCCATGTCCTTTGTACAATTGCCCCAACTTCCTCATTTTACAATTTGCACTAAAAATAATGAGCTCAAACAACAACAGTGGAGAGAGAATTCCAACTGCAGCACAACAGCAACCACCGACACATGGCAATGTTGTCTTCATCATCCCACCGCCACCGACGATATGGGTACAGTTTAACGACGGCATGCAAATGGCCCTCACGCCGTCTCCAGCGCAATATCTGCAGTCCGTGCTCAATGGCATCCCGCTGTTCAGGTCGGCATCCGGTGCCGATTCAGAGGGATACAGTAATAATGGCTTTATGAACACAATACACGAGCTTTTTCAGAGGGCGCAGGAACAACAGCACGGGCCGCCACCAACTAGCAAACCTTTTTTGGACAAGCTACCTGTGAAAGTTTGGACGCAAGAAATGGAAAAGACGGAAAACCAAACGGAATGTGTCATTTGCTTGAGTGACTATGAGAAAGATGATACAATCATTTCTCTTCCGTGCGGCCACACCTTTCACAAGGGTTGTGGACTAAGATGGCTCCTGGAACACAACGTGTGCCCTACCTGCAGATATCAGCTGCCTACACAAACAGAAGTTTTCACATCTCAATCAGATCAACCAACGATTGCTGGAACGACTGCTGGAACGGAGCCGGAGCAGGAGCCTTCTATGCCAGCCACAACTTCAACCGTTACTGGTGTGCGCCGCCAGCGGCCGACGGAGACGTTTTGTCCGCGAGAAGTTCGTCAGCGCGTGGACGTGCCGGCACCAGTAGATGACGTCGTAGATTTGGACTTCATGCTAGAGCAAGAAGCTGACCGTTTTATGAAGGAGGAGATGGCGAATAGCGAGCTTGTTTCACATGATGATGGCATCGAAATTAACGATAGCGATATAGATGAGCTCATCAACGAGACATTAAGTAGCTGAATCGTCCAGGACAGATAGATTTGTACTAATACTGAACAGTAAAATATTTTTTTTTGTTAAATTTTGCAAGTGATGCATACAGTCCGGTTTAGGACAACATGCAAACTTCAAGTAAAGTTCGACCATAGTAGGGCACACTTCTTTCAAAATAATTAACTCCCAGACTAACGGCCGGTACAGTCATTATGGAATATTGGCCATGCCCCCAACTCGTGCCAATTTCCTACAGATCATATAGAGCGCCTGTTGTCCTATTTCGGGGCGGCCAACTGACGGTATGATGAATTCAAGGACAAAATACAATATATGACAGAGTGTTGGATGGCGCTCTGCCAAACACTGCTGCCATGTCAATCCATCGCTGGGGAAACACCAGCCGCCAGAGAGAACTCATATGGACTCACCATGTGTGCCTTCACGCGTTCGAATCGATTCAGGTAGCTTGAGGGTATTACCTGCTAAATGTAACTTGGCAAAAAAAGAATCTGTTCTCTCGGCTCTTGATCTTACATCGCAAGCACATTCAAGCGTAAGTTTGGCACAGAACGCGACCCTTATATGAAACTGGCATACAGCCAGGAATGAAGTGCCACGAAGAGTATGTATGCATTGGTCATGACCAAGACCCCGCTTCAGCTTAATAGATTCGATATCGTCGACGCTGGACCTCGTGTGCGTTGACTGTCAGCATCAACGATGTTTTGGCACTTGTTTTTCTTTGATGGAATTGTGTGCATATTGCCCAGGCATTTCTGTTGGAGGATCACCATTACCGCTGATTTGCGGTTACTCAAAATTATCTGCAGATTCAGATATCGCAAAGAAAATATCTGTATCTTCACCTCGTGATTCTTTCCTACGTGTTTTGAAAATCGGTTGCTTCGAAAGCCCTTAATGACAAAACACACCTTGCCTTTTTAGCCCATGCATTGTAGATCATTATCGATAACGCTGATGGGGCGGGAACATGCAACGCCTCGTACACTTTAGCCCGCACATATTTCATCAAATCTCCCGCTCTTTTCGGGCACCAATGTCACTTTTTTGAAGGGCTTTTCACTTCGGCTACAATACTCTTTTACCTTGATGGGCAAACATGTAGTCTGGTGTTCCTTAGCAGCTAGCAAGCAAACTTTTTGCAACTACTTGAAGTTGGTGGTGGATACGCATTGGTATTAGTAATAATGAGGAGTGTTGAAGAGGTGTAAATAGCGGAAAAGCCCAGGATTACAGAAACGGCATCCATCCAATGTACATTTGAGCGAGATTTACGTGCGACGTGGCCTCGTGAATGAGTTTCTCGACTTGGCCTTCCACCGAGAGGGGAAAGGTTTCAATTTCAGGCAGGAGTCTGCGATGAGCTGAGGATACAAAAGGACGAATAGCAGCACCGAGGTTATACATTCCCTGTAATCGATCATCAATCGTTCTGAGAACGAGTCTTGTCTCCCTTTTACTGCGTTCCGTCGAGAGGTCAAGTAATTTACTGGCATCGTCGTGACTTTGAGTGGTTTTACCACGACGACCCCACTCAACGAGTGGATCGTGGATAAACGATTCCAACACGCTTCGTAGCGTTTCCTTATTGTTACGAAGCAAGTGCATTGTCACCTCACAAACGCGACGAAAAACACCCTCGTACCCGGTAATGCCACAAGCGTCGACCATGTTTGGCGTCAAACGAAACGGTACAATTTCAGGTATCGCCAGCTTCAGTCCCTTATCAAAGAGACAATCAAAATCCACGTGCACGCACTCGCCGTTCGTACAGTCAATGAGAATGTTCTCCCCGTGACGATCGCCAAGGCCAATGATATGCCCCACCATCGACCACACGGCTGCTGACCGCGAAAATGCAAGCCGAGCTTCAAACCAGGCCGTTGGGTCGGCAAAGTTATTGAGAAACCATTGATGAAATCTCGGCGTGAACACTGGCAGCGACAAAACCTCACGCCGGTAGAACCTCGCCATTGCTCGAGGATCCGTTGCAAACTTTTTCTGCATGTTCAAGTATAAATCTTTCGTCTCATTGGTCAATCGAACCGGTGGGATGTAGCCACGTTCGGTCTTGTGAATTTGACCGATGAGCTGTCGCATTGCTTTCGTGTGTTTTACCCACTCCATCAATCCACTCTCTTCATTCAGACACACGACGGCATACGTACGCAATCGAAGCTTTCGCTTCCGACCTTCTCGATCCTTTTGCAGGAGCTTGTTAATCATCGAGTTAAACTCCATCATTCGCGCATCTTTACGGAGATCGCCGTATTTCTCACGTTTGCACAAGAATGGATAGAGGTGCCCATCAGTGCCCAAGATCTCGATACGCTTGGGCTTCTCTTTTGTCATCATCACGTCCGCTTTATCACTAAATGCCTTGATATAAATTTGTGCGTCTGGCGAGAACGCAGTGTGCAATTCATCGCGAGGAGCGAGTCCACTTGCCGGTAAGATGGTCGTTAAAGCCTCCTGGAGTGGCAGTAGAATTTGGGTCCGAAGGCGGCTGAGCCGAATGCGAATCTTGCGCTGACCTTTGCCAGGGTCATGCGCAGCCAAACTAATCAGTTCTTCGGCCATCCGCATTCCTTCCGAGAAACTGTCGGCAATTTCGTTCAGACCCTTGGAATGAAACTCTCGCTGAGTTGCCGTAATGACGTCACGCGCGCGGCTTCGACGCTGAGGGTTTAATGAAAGCGAAAGACCCAGTAAAGGCCACATTGCCTGTGTTGGATAAGCGGCAAGTACTCGAAGCATAATTTCTTTCACACCGTCGACAACCAGTGGATTCGGATGACAGATACGCGATGTCAATTGTGGAAAACAAACGAGCCATTGATACGCTGGCAAACACTTGATCGCTTTCGTTAAAATTGATGTCATATCATTAAGCACTTGCTCTTCAGTCACAGACTGGCTTGGCCCGATCTCGACGTGCCGCTGCTTGTTGTTGGCTTTGCTGCTTACTAGTTCACTCGCACTTGCATAGAGCACTTCGCCAAAATCAAACCAGAGCGTTAAGAGCCGCGGCAGCGATTGAAACAGAAATTTCGTTCCATGCGCTAGAGCTAGCACATAATTTTTCAGCAACTGGATCAACTGATCGTGAAAGACTGAGTCCACCAAAAGATGCGCCACTTCCTCGCTGCCCATTGATCCATTCAGCGCATATGGGTGGGTCACACTCAGCAAATATTCATAGTATTTGGCCAGATAAAAGTAGCCTTTTTCCCACCTCGGATTGTAGCTAATGACGGCTTGATACCGATCAATGACTTTTTGACCTTGCCTCTGCCCAGTCTGTTGCATGTAGTTGGTAGCCAGGAGCAAGTGCTTGGCACAAAACTGAGGGTCTGGCACGTCCGCATCCAAAAACGTCGACGCGTCAATATCGACAGGCTCAAGAATTCGCAAGGCTTCATACATCCGATCCTGCCGCACGAGTAGCTTGGCCTTTTCAATAAGTGCATAGCGATTCTCGAGTGCTTCTGCATGCATCACGGCGCTTTTGGCCGTACGAATGAACCCTTCCTTTCTCGTTAACTTGGCGTATAAAAGCCAATTCTCACCCACTTCGTTTCGAAGCGCTGCTTCATGCAAAATCACTCGTCGCAGGGCCAGGATCGGCTCACGGTATTTGAGTTGCATGGCCATGGAATCATAGCGCATCTTCCAAGGAGTTTGTTTGTTCCAGAGTATACTTCGTTGACCAAGATCTTCTGTCTCGCCAGCTTTTTGAAGAAAGATAAATCCTTGCTCAGCCTCGTGCAAAAAGTGGAGATCATGAAGGAGAGGATACGCGCGTTGATACGACTCGGCAGATGCTGCAGCGAGGGGCCCCATCACGTCTAACCGAGCTGCTCTCAAGTGACGCTGAAATTCATCGTCCTGGCCACCATGTAAACTATGCAGCACACGAACACGCATAAGTTGGGACACATCAAAACCATGCAGCCGCATGCTTCTTGCACCATCCACGTCACTGGCCAAAGAATGAAGAAGAGGATTTTGCTTTTCGGCACTCAACAATTCCGTGAGTAGCTCCCACCGCGATAGCCGCCAGGAACACTCAAGAGCCAGCGGATACATCGTCGCCATAAACTGCGGTTCAACCGTGACAATGCCATTGATTTGCTGCAACGCGCTCTCAAGCCGTCCAAGTTGAATAAAACAACCGACCAAGCCAGAGTACAATTTTGGCTTGATCCTATCTGGGTCATTGAGCGCGTCGGCATCCAAGATGTGGATCGGAGGTTGCATGTTCATACGTTGGTTCCCCTGTGTTCTGATACACGGTACTGATTTCGACACTAACGCACGCTGGACTTCTTGGATTGCTAGCTCATAACAAGCCAACGCATTTTCCCATTGCGCCAGCTGCTCCGAGTCTACAATTTCATGCATCAAATCCGTGAGCTTCGATTTCTCTTCGTGCAGATCGTCTGTCAGGTCACTGGCTGCATCAGGACGAGAAGCTTCGTGGAAACGACGTAGCGACGCTAAACCAAGAAGTGCGTCGGGTTCATCGATGCTTTTGTATAGCTGTTGCAGGTAAAAGGCATTCTTCGCTATTAACGAAAGATGGACGGGACCCTTCGTTTCTACACTCATGTCCATGGAATCCGTCGGAGGGAATTCCTCCTGGCGAAGGTAGATTTCAAAATATTGAAGAGCTCGAGCATAAGCTTTGATTTTGTATGCCGCGCTAGACAGTGTCCGAATCGGAATTTCTTTCAAAAACTCCTCCAAGTAGTCTTTCTCATGATCATCGACCTCGGACGGCACCTCGCTACGGCATGAAGCAGATGTGTGACGACTCGCAGCACTACTACTAAGCGCAAGACGCTTCTTTTCACTTGTCCAAATCCAATCATTGAGCTCATCGATGGTGGAGAATATGGTTTGACAGCACTGATCATGACGATAAAACGTATCACTCTCGCTACCAGTGGAGTCCGTTCCATGCTTTGATTCAGGTGGAGTCATCAAGAAATTGTCCATGAAAATCCCGCAATCCTGGCCATTTAACACCGCCATCACTTCCTTCTTGAGCTCTTCACCCACATCCGATTTGCCAGACCGAAGCACATTCTGGATCAGATATGGCAGTATAAAGCGAGCGATTTGTGGACTTTTCGGGAGCGCCGTTTTACACGCCCAAAAGATCTTGCGCTCTGGTGGTTGCGACAGATGAATTAATCGACGGCACCACATTAAGAGCCATTCTTCGTACGACGTGCCATACTTTTCGTAAAGAGAAATGTCCGTTCGCGTCAAGTATAAGCTTGGATCAGCGCTAGCGTGGGACTGACGTTCCGAGCTACTACTAGCATGCTGACGAGCAGGCCGACCACTTGAAACCGAGTAATTCGTTGACCAATATGGTTCCACAAACTGAAGCACATTCTTTCGTTCAAAACGTCGCTTCATCCACTCAGGCATCGAAGTACGACTGGTTTGTGGTCTTGTATGAGATAACAAGGAGCTTGCATGTTTCGTGGATGCTACGCTTTGACCACTATGTTGTGGATCCGCGGTCAGTTCAGCTAGAAATTTCAAAAGCTCCTGAATTGCGAGAGCCAATGCATCCGTATTTTCCGGCGCTGCACGAAGCTCCTTGACCAACCACGCCTCGATAAGGACACAGGCTAAATCTTTTGTGGAATGCTCAATTTTCTGGCAAGACTTTTCTTTCGCAAGCATAGCGCCTCCATGTGGACCTCTAGTGGTGCTAAACATGTTGAGCGGCATGCGAGCTGAATCAATGGCACCCAAACCTCCCAAGCAACGAGCGCAAAGCAGTTTAATCGATTCCTGACTCTCTGTTCGCGAAAGGTGCAGAACAGACTGTACGACAGCGACAATTGCGTCGGGAATAAATAGGTTTCCTTCGTTCTGCATCAGCTCCTCAAATTCAGCACCACGTGTAACCAGACATCGCAGTAACTGCGCCAAAGCAACTTCACGAACTGCACCATCGACATGATTCACGTAGGCCGATAGGTTCATCAGATACTCGCTTAAAGGTCGACATATTGGATCGCCATCGTTTTCATAAAGTGCGACGTAAATTTCATCTAGCTCAGGAATGGACGGAAGCAAAGGAATTGTTGGAAATGCAGCTTTCAACTCGCTTTGCTTCTCAATGAACAAATAGCGTAGAATTTCCAGGGCTGCCACCATACATTTTGTTCGACAGTTATCAAGGTCCCTTGATGCTTTGACGTGCCCACCATCATCGCGTCTAGCATGTTCCAGAGTCTCCAGATTCCAACATTGGCTACCACTGATAGAACTATCCTCAATCAAAATTGATGATGCATCGTGACCGAGGCAAGGTAGCATGCTCACGACAATTGAGCTCAAATTTGCCTCCAAAGCTTTTGCTGAGAGCATTCGTAGAAAATTTCCCCACGCTGTGATTGCATATTCCTGTAACTTTCGTTCCAATAAACCAACTTTGAGAGTTGCCATCACCTTAGGAACAAAAGGATCGACAAGTCCAGTACTTTGAATGCTGTTTGAATCTGCAGACCCGCCACTAAACACTTCCAGCAACCGGTCAATACTTTTGATAGCCCGGATTTTGAAAGCCATCGATTTGGTACCGCTAATTCGATTGCCGAGATCCGTCATAAGAGCCAAAAGATATCGACGGGGCATGCAACCGACTCCTAGCTGTAGACTACCATGTTGTTCAATTTCAGCCTCTCGCGAATCTTCATGTAAATACTTGGCAACTTCACGGATCGCGCGCTTCGCCACGCGATATTGAGGCCCACCAAGTTCCCATGCTAACAAATTCATCAGCTGGAATGGCGAATGCAAAATCACATCACGAACAGTTGAGTTTTCGGGTAAGAATTGAAAGAGAAATTCGATTTCCGCGAGACGATTCGGGTTCGTGAGTGCTTGTACTTGATGCATGATGAGGTCTTTCAGGACATATCCAATGTGATTATTTAAAAGATCCGTAATAGTTATAAAAGAATCACCTTCTTGAGAAGTGTCGGCCACGGCAACATCTTCTTTCACGCCATTTAATTCATCAGTAAACGTATGCAACATTCGTTCATTTTGATGCACAACGTATTTCGGAAGCACGTATGGGGCACTCGCACGCAAAAAGACTTTGGTATCAACTTTCCCACCGAGGAACGTACGGAGAAACAACTTGAGAGTTTTCGTGTTCAGCAATTCATCGACAAGGGGAAAATAGAGCAACGTAGGAAATTCAAAGCAGAGCTCTCTCCATGACACTCGATGATGCGATGTGATCCGATAAATCTGATCGTAAGCAGCTGCCGCACATCGCGAGCGATGACCTATACAAAATCGGTTCCACAAAAATACCAACTTCAAAAGAATCGACACGCAATTTTCCCCACGATCTGTTTGTATCGGATCACACTCACAGCCAATTGTGCCATATGTT
Source organism: Peronosclerospora sorghi (assembly GCA_026184515.1). Classification (NCBI taxonomy): domain Eukaryota; phylum Oomycota; class Peronosporomycetes; order Peronosporales; family Peronosporaceae; genus Peronosclerospora; species Peronosclerospora sorghi. The sequence goes on along the minus strand of CM047584.1, from coordinate 5,616,521 downwards.
TGCATCATTGATACGACGATTCTGTCATCAGGACTATGTTTTGCTGCTGTCATCAATGTCTCCAAGCGTTCCATAAGTCCACCACCAGAGCCTTCTTCTGTCGGTTTAACAACCATCGCATTAAAGAGACGTGGGCGATGAACAATCGAATCCAGAACGGCTTGATGGGCAAGTTCAGATGGACCCGCAAAGAATGTTAGCAAGTGTTTCATAAATCGAATAGCAGTCAGATCCTTTTCGAAATCAACCTCACAATGCTCGAAAACACTCGACAGCGCGTGAATTCTTGCAACGTGAATGGTTTCTGTTGCTGAGTTGGTGTCGTTACAAATAATCAGCTCGAATAGTGCGAGTGGGATTGAATTCACTTGGACGCGGTTAATACTCATTCGACAGTGGCAAGTTTTTGCACGAGAAGCGACATCCAGCTTTTCGTCATCGAGATACTTGGTCCCACCGGCGAATGCTCGACCGTAGGCCGCGGCACAAAGCACTGCTCCGCACGCCTTCGTAACGGCATCTAAGATCACTTCTGACTTGGTGCACTGAATTTTATCACAGAAAATCTCCATGACGCATGTAATCAGTTTCTTGGAAGACGTAAGCGATTCAGCCACGCCAAAGAAGGCTATTAGGGGAGTCATTGCAAGATAAGAGCATACTATCACATCAAGGGATGTTTCTTGCACTAGACTACGGTGAATAAATTTCCACGGAGCAGCATTTCGCCACGAGTCTTCGTCAGTGACGTTTAGCACTATAGGACGGGACCAAACGAAATATATCAAGAATGGTCCACGAAGGACCGTCGATGTTCGAAATATACTATCGAGTACGGCATCTGCACCACGAAGATCATCGAGCGACACTTCGTCTAGATTTTCTGATGCAGACATATCGTGGCATTTCACGTGGTGCCGATATAGCTCTAGAAAAGCCATGTAGTCCCAGCAGTCTGGTACGACAAAGTCCTTAGCCTGCTCAACGCTCCGAGCAAAGATTTGCTGGGTCTCGATACCTCCCATTACTTTATTTAACAAATCACGATATTTATCCAGCTCGTGGTTGTCATAATACCGAAGCAGGATGATCCACAAGTCCAGGTATTCGCTCGTTAGCGGAGTGAGCGAAGGTGCGTAGGTATTCAGTATCAAATCGACACGCTGGAAAAGAGCTTGGAATAACGAAAAGCTTTCGAGGGGAGCAAACGTAACAATATATCGACGAAGCGGCAGAATCACTCGCAAACTAATGGAAGTCGCCTCCACAACTTTTTGGTCCGTGTTTTTGATTGTGAAGAGGTTCAGTATCCATTCGCCTAACTTTTCACTCAACTCCGTGCTGTTCTCTAGATTAAAATCTGACCAGTTTTGCCTGCTTGAAGACATTTCGCTGCGCTTTCGCTTTCTAACTGTATCCACTTGAGTTGGTCCAGAAGTCCGATCGGGATTGGTGCATATCAGTTTTTTCGATACGTAGCAAACTACTTTCATCAGCATTTCCTTCGTTGCTAAAACGCGATGAAAACCACTAATAACGCTCGTGGTTAATGCTGGGCAGGATACTCTGAGGTCAAGTGTCTCCAATAATTTCACAAATAATGTCGCAGCTCGCGAAGTATTGGACCGCTTAATGTACACGCCCAAAATCTTAAGCACCGCCATGGCAATCGTTTCCTTGTCTTCACGAGGCGCACTGCGCACAAACTGTAAATTGCTGTCCACCCATCGTTCAAAAGGCAGCCATAGAGCATCCAAAACAAACGTCGAGAGACGCGAGTAAGCCCCACCGACCAATTTAACAATCGAAGCCCACGCTTTCAATATTTGCGCGTTTGTTGTAGGAAGAACGCTTGATTTCATGTATACAAGAGTCAGACTAACAAATCTTCTTTCGGTACGTGCACTTACTTCCAGCATTGTATATAGCAAGCGAAGGGTGCTCCGAGTAGCTTCGTCAGCCTTTTGATTCGATACGGCATCGTTCTGATACTCAGTCCTTATGTTTACTTCATTCTTGACAATAAAAAGTTCTACAGTTCGGCAGAGTCTGTCAAAATGATGAGTTTCTTCTACAATTGCACTATGTTGACGAATAAGTTGGTTTACTAGATCAATTATCGATTGTCGGAGGACCACAAGCATTTCATACGAGCTCACGACAATAGAAGGCAATAGTTGCTTCAATTGCTCCCTTCGTTCATCAAGCTGCGTTGTATCTGTGATTGACATGCATCCACATAGAATTACATTGCTTTTCCCACCCAATGGTCCATCCGCGTCTTGATACACGTGAATTGCTGTATCCAAATAACACGCGATGGTTGTTCCACCAGGCAAATTTACTTTCATCTTTCTACGATTCAGTGTTTCTTCTAGCAAGAAACAATCTTCCAGCAATCGAAGAGTATCATGGAAAAAGTGGATAAACGCGTAAACATCATTCCGCTGCAAAAATGACACCATAAGCAACGTCACGTTTCGGACATCACGTTGGGCTTCGCAAAATCTATCATTTGTATAGAATGATACCATGTAGAACATCATTGTAGCCATCGTTGGGTACGAGGGGAAACCTGAAGACGTCCCATTTGCTCCTTGCGCCGCATTAGTGTTGCTCTCCATGAAGATCGACATCGAGTGTGGACACACTTTTCCATCCAGTAAGAGGGTGAGTAGTTGACACAAATTACGAAGTACAGGAACCGCATTCTCGATGGATAGTGTCGCTACAGGCCGCATGAGCTTGGGCAGGAGCTTTCGTAACTTTGTTAACATCGTTTTGCAGCGATGGATAGCGGCTGGCGAGTTTGCTTCATACTCTGAATCATCATGTTGCTGTTGATGAGCACGCACGAGCCTTAACAGGCTGTCGACGTCACTCTCTCCTGCCTCTTTACTGGATGCGCGCATTGCAGTTCAACGTACGTATTTAAGTAACGATAATGTGGTCCACGTTATCGACACTTTTAAACCGCACAAAAATGGCAACTAATGGTGTGTGGCAGCTAAAGCAGGTGACGATTCGCTACTGCCAGCACGGCGGTAGCAGTCGCTACGTGCGGCAACTTCTGCGTGATCAGCGTTTCCTTAAATTTGTTGAGGATAATCCACAAGTGCAGTTTGAGACGAAAATTAAGGGTGCACACCATCCTATCCTGATTGGAGACTATGGTGCGTGATCAATTGGATGCAGAGGTATAGTGAAGTATGTAACGACAATTTAACCGCAGTGAAGAATCAACGCAAGGTTTCGGATATAAAGAACCAGGATATTCCTTTTATCATGAAGCAGGTGCGGCTCAACCGCAGGGTGTCGACTAATGCCAGTTAACTCTCTTGACCTATTGTCTTTCGTTGCTACATAGCTTGAGCGTCTGCGAAACTCTAGTGGCCGCAAGATGACGCGTATCAAAAAACCAGTGTACTCGAAGCGTCCGACCATCCAAGGAATCTGGCAGCCAGACATCGACTTCCCGGAGTTTAAGATTAGCGACCGTACATAGAGATCACCGTGCATATTTCTTTCTCCCAGCAGTCACAACTTAGCTACCGGCCAGGATGTTTAAGATTTGATCAGAAAAGAAAGTAGGATTGATTGAGCAAGCATCAAATATACTTTGTAAACGACCACTGAAAGGCAGGAGACAGACACAACTCAACTTTCTCTTTATATTCATCTAATCCTTCAATCGCAGGCTTGGGCAACGTCTTTCAATGCTGCTAGCTGCGGCCCTTAATGTAATAGAATCTAGCGTCCTGAAATCAGCTTAGAAACCGTGGAGCACGACTTGAGCATCGGTACAGATCTCCTGATCCAGCAAAAATTCGCGGATGTTGGTTCGCTGATCGCCGGAAAGTTGAATAATCTCACCCAGCTCATCGTCCTTCACAATAGCGCCATTGCAGCTAAAATTCTTCTTAAAAGCCTTAAGGATGCGCTTTACATCCAAATCATCAGCCAAGCCTTGCACCGTCGTCAAACACTTGCGACCATTGCGCTGCTGAACTCGTACGTGCACTTTGCCTCCACCGATGCTCGAGTCGTCTTTGGCATCAGCGAAAGCGTCTATCAATCACAAGCATCCATAGTCAAACGCGTCAACATACCAATCTACATATAACACATTCGATCGTTATCAACCAATGTGACGCACCAAACGTCTGGAAATTCTGGATGTCAGCCATATTCTTTTTCGTTTTGTATATGTGGCCAGATATTTCTCACTTGATTTTTTACTGAAATACCATTGGTTGAGAGAAAAAATTAATTAGCAGTACTTACACATTTTGATTGGCCGAAATTGAATAAAGCTGGCATTAGGGCAACATGCGAAATCTTACCATTTGATATCCTTCAACTTCAACACTTTTTACGACTCGGCAACGAGCTTTGCGCTCTGTAAAATCCAAAATTGCGTTGTAGTTGCGGCCATGCAGTCGCTTCCGCTATCTCCAGTTTGAGGGGATCGAGCATCCAAATGTCAGAGTATGCTGACGCCAGTTCGATACAAACCGTCAAAGAAAGCCCTTGTCGGAACGAAGGTGTACTTTAATGGAAACGTGTCATCCGCCTTTGATGGTGAGGTATCGTTTGGCCACATTGCCGTTCCACGTAGCATTTCAAAACTCACCACAATTTTCTAAAGTGTTTTTCAGGCACATGAAAGCGCAACCTTTGCACTCTATGCAACGAAATGTCATCAGTCAGTGGCAGAATACTGCACTGTGGGCGACGACCATGTGGTGTTTGGTCACGAAAGTGCAGCTGAACTCGAACGTTCTGCCCGTGCTTGAGCACGAAGCGATGTGAGCGATCTCGTGGCGATTGGATGTGATAATCGCAACGCGCTTTTCGGCTTGGTCGAAGACAGCGGAAGTGCAAACACGGAGCGTTGTGTTACCTTGCTATCGTGATTTCACAAAGGTGTTGGAAGCACAGCTTTCGAACCAACATATTAGTGAGCTCAAGTTCTCGCCCATTTTTGCCCCGTTCTCGCGGTTGGATCTCACGACCATCTGATTTACCTCGGTGCCATGCCACCAATCTCACCAAGACACTAGTGTGTGATAAGCACCATATTTATATGTATCACGCACTTGGATTTCTCCACGAGTGGCAACTTTTTACAAAGTAATTATGGCACGTATGAGCTGAGCTCTTGACGCAGAGTTTGGTGTCCAATGCACAGGACGAGATCGATTACCGCACAGCAGCGGTCGGTATCACGTATAACGCGACAAATCATGTACAAAGCACCACGTGGGGCATCTTGAGCTATACGCTGTCTGAATCCATCGCACTCTGTTCGCAACGGGTAAGCGTGGAAGGAAGCCAGCGATACGAGTGTGGAAAACTCGTACGTGTGAAGAATAGAAGAGTATATGCGCGCGGAATTCTATTGCTTGCGTTAATTTAAGACTCGACGAGGTAGTGTGGAAGATGAGTGGCCGTGTGGAGCGATGCGAGTCACGGATCGTGGACGATGGCAACACTCTTGGCAATCGATAAAGGCGACAAAGCTGTGAATTGTTTTGCGTCTTTCGGGTTGAGTGATGATAGGCTTATCACTGACAGGGTGGAACACGTGTTCTTTTGGTCTGTTCAAAGCAAAACGATGGCATCGAAGAAGATGAGTTCATACTCGATGGCTACCCGCTAAAGCTCGTGCTTGTGCATATTCGCCCGATTCCATGCTGGGTTTGGCGGTGAGAATGGGTTTCGAGCGCGACGAAAGGCGAGTGGCAAGCAAGGACTGAATCAGACTGTCGTTCGAAACGACATGGTGATTGAAGATAAACCAGCAAACGAGTGGATCAGTGACATTATGTCCTCTCCTTGTCGCTCTTGGTTCTTATGACAATTCCATCTCCTTGTACACAATGGGTCCTCCGCCCGTCCAGGGAATATGGCCTGATGGTGCTGATAGTACGGATATCAATGCGGTCTGTGCTTCGGCATCTCATACAATCCTCGCCTCGGGAGACGAGTCGGGCAAATATACTGCTAGGATATGCCTTAAAACCTGAAATCACTTTTATCTGTCTCCTGTATGTAGTCTAAGCTCATGGCGTTCCAAGGTCATTCGTCTCATGTTTACCAACTTAAGCTTTAGCTTTTACGAAAGATATTTGATCTCAGAGGGAAGCAATGAGAACACGATTTTCCAAGGGAAAGCTGGGTCATCTGTACCCACTACACAAACAACCTAAAGACCTGAACTGCTCTTCTATTTCGCGCTTATGTCTCTGCCACTTTGGTCTACACTAAGCACAAAGCGGTTGCATTACTTGCTTTCCTCGTCGACTTTTGATCGGGAAAAGATGCGTTTCACATAAGGCAGCGTAGCTAGCGTCAGAGGGAATCGCACGACCTCGAGACATTCGTTTGCAATCACTGCAATGGCAATGTTCCCATACGTCGGGTCGAGTCTCGCTGGGTCGATAACCTTGTCTAAACCAATCTGCATGATAAATTCAATGATGCTCGCGCCAGAAAGAAGGCCCATGTCCAGAGCCACGTAGATCGAAACACCTGATGCGACATAGAGCGACGTCCACCAAACAAAAAAAGGCAGTCCATATTGCTGCAATTTGCCAAGAAACGAGCTGGGTGTTTTATTCGCCTCAGCCTTTAGCTTCTCGAGTTCCGTCTTGAGCGCAGCATTTTCTTCCAAGAGTTGTTCAATCTGCTGTTTCTTGCTCTTACCACTCCTCACGAACTCATCGTCGCGATCTGGAAGCGACGAGAACGCACACACTTGCACACTCTTGGCGAATGGATGACCTTGTGGGTTGAAACGGATATTGTAGGATGAAAAAAGAGGTGGCGGGAAAGATGAACGGGCTCCTAGACGCTTCGTTATTCTTGGAGAACGTGTCCACCGAGCGGGAGACTGACGGTATATGGAGCGAACGGGGGGGGCACTTAGCAGCATTGCGAGTGTAAAAAGGGTTGGCTCTTAAATGACGCAGATAGGGTACACGTATTACCAACATTCCTGTCTTGAAGTGGAAATTATTCATTGGTGCTGGAAGTTACTTTGTCTTGAATAAAGTATGGACCTGTTTTACATCGTTTTGATTAAGTAGACGACGTACATTGTGGCGGCACTTCGTTCAGTACTTAATTCAAGTGTATAGCACCGGAATAAAAATCCGACCGTCATTGACAGCTAATGACTCGTCGGGTCACTAACGTCAGTCGACACGCAGGCGACGTCTCCAGGAACTACAACGGCGTCATGTCGATCATCGTGGCAATTGAAAAGTCCATCCTACGCACAATCACTTTTGTGCTCTATCAATTGGATAGAAATTGCGCCAGGTACTGCGCTTCCTCGATTCTGCACTGGTACATGCACCTCCAGACCCAATTGCCGGTAGCAGCTATTGACTCCCTCGATCGAGTGACGGATTCCGTCATTTCGCTTTCTGGTGCAGAGTTCATCGAATTCTGGAGGTCTCTACTAGCCAAAGAGCTTGAAGAAGCGGCAGTGGAAGCTTCAGGTAAGGGAGCAATCCAGACGCCATGCACATCCCCCGTGGATTATACGGATGCGAGCTACGTCCAGTCGCAATTGAGCACAAGTCATCACCGTCATGATCCTGATGAAAGCAGTACAAGTGATAGAAGCGACGACGAGTTTGAGCCTGGATGGGCTATTGAGTACATGGAGCAAGATTCGGGTATTCCCTCCGAGATGTCGCGTCGGATGGCAAAAATTATGCACTCAAACGTAGCAACAAACCTCTTTCGTGCTACGGTTAGTCTAAACGATGATCGGAGCGTGGACATGGGAGCACTCACACCTGGATCCTTCCCCCCGACTCCCATTACGAGAGATTTGCAAAAACGACGGATGCATCACTACACTGTTACTGTATTGAATCACGCTACCTTGACGCTAAGACTACTAACGGAAAAAAGTTACGACACATGAACAGCATACCCCAAATATAGCAAGGACGCGTTATGGATGAAAATGATTTATTGTCCGAGGCAGTCCATGTAGAAATCGCCACCACGTATGCCAAAAGCCCTTGCAGTCATCAGGTACAGTTCCAGCTACTGTCAACGCGCGCAGACTGGTCCTGCTCGCTTTGTTATACCTATTGAAACTCGGATGAGCAGCGCCGCGCCCATACTTGTAAATAGTAGCGTCACGGAGCTTACTAGCCAAGCCGAAGGAAGATAGCCAACTGGTGTGAGTACGTTCATTGCTGGAAGGGGGAACTTCGTGGTCAATTTGAACCAATTGGAGTTGCCATGTCTTGGGTTTGGTAATCCCAGTATCTTTACGTCAGACAATCAAATAAGTAGAGTCAAATACATTTGATCCAAAAAATTACTCGCCTCAAAGTGTTTCCTCGCGGTCTCATCCTGCGATACGTTTGTGACAGACTGGTCTTTATCCGGACAAAAGAGAAAAAGGTCAGGAGCGACGACCCACGCTTGCCGGTACAAATCGTTCTGTGATGGAGCTTGATAGCGAAAATGAAGGGGAAATTCGAGACTTACTTGATTAGTCGATGGCCTGGTTCAAACATTAACAAGGTGCGAGTTCGTAAGCAACGAGGGAGACGTGTACTCAGTTACAAAAATCGAAGTGCAATCTCAACACACATGGTAAACTCGAGACCGATCATATGCTGTGACGAAACAGGTGATGGTCGCTCGATCTCAATGTGCTTCGTAAAAGACAAGAGCTTCAGGTCACCAAAGCGTTCCATTCTCTGTACGTGAACATTCCACTAATAAATATTACGAAGCAAAGAATTTCGGACCTCAAACTCACCCGAATCTCGTCCAAATCCACATAAGCAGTTTCAGCAATCGGCATACGCAATAGAATCAATTTGTTGCGCGATTGTTTCTCACAGACCTCATTTTGGACAAGCTCGACATCCATAATATACCGACGATGGAAACCTTCGCCGATAAGAGCAACTTGTGCTGACGCCGCCACTGTAGCTTTTGGCAGGTGAACGTTTGCCACAGATGGACGGAAATCAGGCAGTACCGGCTTGCCATCTTGACAAATCCACGCATGCTCTAGCTTGTAAAAATCCAACGCTCCAGTAATAGAGGTTATGATCTGGAAATCGTGAATGGTCTCGTGGACAGGGACAAGTGTTTCCCACGGTACATTCGTGTCGAGCGATTGATACACCCCAACTCTCCAAATATCTGCATGTACCATCGCGGATGAAGCTGCGTCACGAGTTAGTTCCATCGATGTCAACCGATGTTTAAATTGATTGGTGTTGAAACTTTCTTTGGTTTCAAGCATTGCTTGTTCCACTAAGAATAGCGAATCAACCGCTGTTGCAAGAGTAGATTTGTCAAAAAGTGTAGAGATTTTGCTTGTCAACGTAAACGGAAAAGACGCGGAATAGCATAGAGTTGAAGTGGCTACACGTTCGTGAAAAATGTCGTCCAGAGGGTTCATTGTTTTCCAAGAGCGGTAATTACAGAACGACTTTGCTAAAGAACCTGCACAAGAATTCAAACAAGGCACATGAATCAGTCATGAACTTGATGTCTCAATAGGAGTCGAGACTCCTATTCGTAAGCATCGCCGCACCATGAGACGTATTCGGCAGGATTTTAATTGATGGGAGTATTTGATGTAAAATGTTGCGGATATTCGTCTCAATTCTCTCGGCAAAGCCATTTTCGCTGAATCTGTAGGCAGCTTCACCTTTTAATTCGGCATGCAAATGAATACCCACTGAATTGACTCTTTCTAACCCAAATGAGTTGATCAACAACGGATCAAACGTGGAGCTATGCACATCGGTAGTAGGGACCCATGTAATCTATAGAAATTAGAAATTAGAACAAACGATTTGAGCAGAGCAAGAAACTAATGAAAGGAGAAAAATCACTTGACAACCTTAATTGACTCAAGAAGTGGATCAAAAAGCACCTAAACGCACGATAGCAACCCATTAATGCAAGAAATGTGGAGGAAAGTAGGTTCAATGTACCTCCGCCTCGGTAGTAGTGTTCATGCTGATGGTACTGAGAGCTCCTCCGTGCGAAGCCTTGACAAAAGAGCCATCTACCAGAATGAAGATTGGCTCAGTACGATGGTTGTAAGTGAATAATTTTTATTGATCCTAATACGCGCCTGCTGTAGAAGATATTGACAATGTTGCATTTACGTCTTGTGGCCATAATGTGAAGACTAGGTGGCTGCCTCCGTTAACACCGAAGCAACCGACTGTGAAGACACCTAGCGATACACTCCATAGTCGCATTATGTTCGATCTTACAAAAATTATTTCTTATAAGATTATCGTATAAAAATAAAGGGTTAGCCTGCGGTCACCCCCCTTTGCTCCGGTCACCCCCCCCCCTCCTTTTTATGTGAGGGGTGTGTGTGACCGCAGGCTGGCAGTGCTCGAGCTCTAACAGAAAGTGGTGAGCAGAGCGTGAGTCACTTGTCAAGTTGAAATATAAACCATCAGTTAAGTTACAACGAGTTGCATGCCAAGAAAAAAGGTGAGCATCTTGTCGACAGGGCGGCACTTAGTTTATTTACCACTCGACACAATTATATGTAGGTATAATTTCAAACTACCGCAAGGTGACCAACCCTACTAATAAGATGCCACCGTCTCGGATGCGACGGCACACTCTCGGTGAACAAGGTACTCGGACATGCCGACTTCAATCTCATAGACCAACACCACCTTCCAATGCAGATACTATCGATGATAATCTAGACGTAATTGAAGTCCAGGAAGACGATACCGCCGATATCGCTCTACTGAGCGAAGGTGAACCACTGGTGTTTTCCCGTCGCCGAGCTTGCACCACTTCATCATTGTTTACTTCGTCGCAGCTATCAAACATTCTAAACCCTCTATCGCGCTTGGCAATGAGAAGGAGTGAGCAGCCGTCAGATGCAAAATCTGACAAGACGATGCCAACCTTTTCAACCAGTACATCAACGACCCCCGATTAACTGGATTCCCCACCGCCGCATATAATCAAGCCGCCAATGTTGGATGCAGCCGAATCATTCCTGGATTTAAACATGGAAGACTGCGCAGATATGATGCGTCCGACATTAGAGAGCACGCTAAGCATAATGGCAGGACCCCACCGATCCCGGCAACCCTTAAACTTGACATGCTGACAACAAAGTTGGAGACGCCCGGAATCCAGTCCCATCTAAGTGGTGTGTTGCTACACAAGAAGAGAAGACAGTCACAGCCTGAATCAGAAGAAAGTGCCGAGAAGGAAGATACGAACAGTGAGATTGAGGATGACGAAAAAGTCATTTTACCGCGCAAGACTACAGGGATCGCTCATTTGGTCACTTCGTGGACATAGACAGTATTCGGCACAACCGTGATCAAGGCGTGGCAAACTTGGAAGCCTTGCTTCGTGATTCCAATCTCCTTGATCAAAACTTCGGCACCAATGAAGCTCCCAAGATTCCGGGCGGCTTAGCTCAAAACGTTCGAGGACTTAGCTCGCCAGCCCAATGCAAAATCAAGTAACTCGTCCTCGTAAGACTACTGTGCCAGACAACACAGCTTCAAATACCCACCCTCACGAAAACGAGGTTCCACTTGAGCCTATGTATCATGGGCAGGAAGTGCATCTGGTTTTCAAAATACCGAAGGATCAGACTATTCAAGTTCAGGGACTATCCATGCGGCATAAAGGAGTTCACGAAAACCCTTTTTCGCGTCGTGTACGCTGTCACGAAGTCCGACCTTATGCTTCATCGGAAGACGGCGACACATTACGTATCATTGGGCATACGATGGACGGCATATTACGCGGTGGAGACTGCGTATCCTTTGCTCCCTTGGATGGAAAAGTGCTGCGAATGCAGTCAATGTCTGAGAAATTAACATCCAGCAGCAAAATTGATGTGCGGGCGAAATTTCTTATCATCGGAGTACCTGATCGTGTGCCTGTGACCTCGACTTTAAAGTTCAACCTGCAAAGTTTGTACGACCGCAGGAAACGGTAGGATTCTTGCGGTCTCGACGGGACACCCATTCAGGCTGCTTGGCCATATATTTTGACGAAAACACAAACGATAAAGTTGAGCCTATTCAATTCTTTAAGCGCTACTAGTCATAATAACATTGCCCATATTTTAGATATACATATAAGGGCCAGACTAGGAGCACACCCCACTTTTTCTAGGGGCACACCCCAGTATAATAAAATACCGGCTAATAAATAAGGCACCCACACTAGGGTTAGGGTTACTTTGTAAAAGAAGGCAAAAATAGCGGCACAATTGACGGCGAGAAATATTTTAGCTGTCCACCAAATCATGGCATCTTCATCCGTGCCAGTGGCTTTGGGCTCTCGCTGCAGTGATCTCCTGACTTCTGAGTGACACATTGATGAACTCATTGCAACTGGCCAACTGAGTAGTCACCCAAGCAGTATGTTAATACTCGGTAAGCGTGTTGTTCGCAGGCAGAATACACTAGTGCAATGCATACCAACAAACGGAAATATGGAAAATTCGCCAATGCACAATGGGTGCACATGAAGCCCACAGCCACCATTACATGTGAAAATATCGCCTTTCTTCTTGCATATTACACATGGTTCTTCCGTTTCACTTAAATTTTTGGGTACGAGCGAAGTATTCGGCATCTGAGAAGTAACTGGAGGAGCAGTGGCCTGTACAGGTTGCTGCTGACCAGAAATTCTGCTCCATGAATTCGGGACGAAATTAGCTCCTTCATTTGTGGCAGTAGGTGCAAGAACTTGGGATGGTGGCTGACCAGCAGATGACATCTGGTTAATATGAGTTAGCTAACCTAGGGAGCGATCGTGTTCCATCACTGTCGTCATTGCAGTAGCTTGTACTTGTTGAGTATTTTGCCGAGCTAGAACATAAATATAATATAATAACGATACTTACTATATGTTATCATACAGATACAGCCGCATGATCGCCACACGTGCTATCGAAGCAGCGTATTGCTGTTGCTGCTGTCGTTGCTGCATTTGCATCTGAATATGCTGAGCCTGTGTCGCTGGGAAACTGGCACTTGGTAGCATCATAGACTGCTGTGTTGGTAGTTGAAGTGATTGCTGGACAAGTGGCTGTGCGCTTGTGTAAAAAAGATTATTCTGCTCTTGCGGATTTGCCCTAGGGGGGTGCCTTATTATTAGCCGGTATTATATTATAGTGGAGTGTGCCCCTAGCATAAGTGGGGTGTGCCCCTAGTCTGGCCCTACATATAAATAGTGACCTGCAATCACACACACCCCTCACATAAAAGGGAGGGGGGTGTGACCGGAGCAATGGGGGGGGTGACCGCAGGCTGACCCAAAATAAATAGAGCTTAACTGGTTTCATTTATAGTCAAGTGCCGTAAGTTCGTGGCACTATGGATCATCTACATTATTGAAATGACGAAGTGTTAAGAATAGTCTTATACTTAATTATTATAATTAGGTAGGACCATTTGTTTTTAGTTAGCAATCTGTAGGCCTCCTATTTGAATCACTTAATCATGAATCAAGCCTGATTCATGATTCAGATTCATTTTCCCAGGGCTGATTCATGATTCAGATTCATGAATCATGGATCATGGATCACTATATATATAGTAAATCACGCATTTACAGGCTTTTAGCATAACAAACACACACCCCAAATCATGACAGAAAAACAGATTGTGTATTCAGAAACCATAAACTCTATAATAAATTCAGCCAATTCAACAGCCTCACTCTATCTGAAGGAAACCCTTTTTTCTATAGAGGTCTTTGAGGCACACCAAGAGGGGACACACAATGTAATGTTTCTAGGTTTCAAGGGACTTAATGTTTATTCTTAACACGTCTACCCTGCTATTTATACTTTTCTAAGAGCTAACTTCGACGAATACGACTACAGAATATACCGACGGAATTAAAAGAAATTTAAGAAGCAATGACCAATAAGATTAAGGAATAACGAAGTGACAAGCGGTCATTATTAATGAAAACAGTTATTAAAGTTATAGTGGCAACCAATCAATCGGAAGAGCGGAGCTAAGAATAGGCCCAGCTGACCTGTATCCATTACACACAACAAATGGTATTGGCATATATGTGCCTGCTAGCAGTTGTGCATATTGGCTCACTGAAATTAGCGGTGTAGGGTTAGGATGATTCATGAATCATGAATCTGAATCAAGCATTTATTCATGAATCACGGATCTGAATAGGGGGCCTAGCAATCTGTATTTCTTATCTTTTAGGTGCTAAAAATAAGGCATGTGTACTCGGTTCTGAGTACTGCCTATTTTTGTGCTGATAAGGTATGTAGGTAACACAACAGCTCTTAGCGGTATAGTATACCTTCAACAGCTCATGCATATTCATGTTAGGCTAGCTAATCACTTCTCAATAAACTTTGCATTAGATAAACATCTACTTGCATTCACTTCTTCGGACGTTCAACAATCTCTCAAAGGGTGTCACTCTCGCAACCTAGCTATAATTGGTTGTCGAGATACGGACACGAGACGATTTGGTATATTTGACTTCATTATACGACTATTACAACTCGAGTTTCCTACGTATGTACGCTACGATGGACGCTAACACCTTTCAACACGAAGTATTTCATTAATGCTTCTAGTACGTGTTAAAATGCAGCGCTGTATGAAGACATCAAGGTATTTAAAGTTGGACATCTTCGCACAAGATCAAAAAATAGGTATACTACATTTTTGTGTATTTGTGTCAGACTATAATTTAGCTATAGTCAAATATATTACTTTTACATTTTCTTTCTCTTTGCGACATGGCGCTTTTCTTACCGTTGATTCTTGGCTTCACGCATTATCGCGCATACAGTGTGGAACTTACCCGATTACCTAATATCGCATCTACATACAACACTGTGGTTGTGACGACTGCTAAATAGCTGTGTGGATAATCGATCATATTGACCTTTTCATGTGGAAGAACGATTGACTAAGTGGTAGTTTACGTTTAGAGTGAAACGACGTTTAACTAAGTGGAAGTTTACGTATAAAGTGGTTAACTATCGTTATTGGTATGGTTAAGCACCCTAGCGCTCAACAGGTTATGAGCCCAAGTGATGACAACGACTCTACGGAGATGAAGGCTGCAATTATTAATGACAATGCAGGCTCGGCCGAGATCTTAACGGTCCTCCGGGGAATGGCAGAGCGCTTGCAGTGGATCGAAGATTCTCGTGGAGGAGTATCTGATGGGGGGGAAAATTTACCATAACCCCAAGGGCGACACAAAGATGAGCTTGGCCTCCCTGGATGGGAGCCGTGAGGACAGGGCGACGTTTAAAGTTGGAAACCCTGGGATGTTAAGTTTTTAACATTTAAGTAAGGCTGGCGCGAGTATTTTCGACCATAAGGCGGCAGATAATGCTGTCGTAAAGCGTGCAATAATTGGTCCTAATTAAGGCCCTAATTAGGGGCCTAATTAGGGGTCTGATTGTGGGCACAAATTGGGTACGTAACTGTATACGATTGTGTGTGCCACGGTGTATACAGTTTCGTGTACAACCTTAGTGCACATAGACAGGACATAGACGGGGCATGGGAAGATGGGACGATTACGTACAGGTACTCAGCGAACACCGACGAACACCGACGAACGACGGAGGAATCAGGTGGACTGGTGGACGGCGGACGCTGGAATGGACGGTTCTGATTGGATGAAATTAGGAAAATGGTATATCTAAGGCTTTAAGCAATAAAAAAACTCTCTTTTTGCGTCCAAACACTAAGGACACCTCAGGGACGGCAACTAGCGCCTCCCTTTAGTTAATATACACCTCTACGTCCCGGGCGGGAGCACTTTGTGCGTTTTTGGCCCACCGGCAGGCGTAGAGTGTTGAGAACTCACCCCGCAACTCCGCACGCTGTGTCAGCGATTCTTCTGTAAAGGTTTTTTTGGTCTTGGGAGTGTGATTGAGCAGTGCTATCACCTCTCCACGTTTGGTTCGCGTTTGGCCCCTAGAGTTCGGCTGCTGTAAGCGCCTCACGGGAACTCTAGGTGGATTAAGTGAAATTTACCCCGCCCCCTCGTAGGTCTAGGCTAGGAATACAGATATTTGGGTGTTCCTTTAGCTGTTTAAGACTCCAGAGGCTCCGTGATCGGGCAGTGAAGACTTCCGCTGCCTGATCAAGTACCCCCTTCGCCGATCAACACCTGATCGACACTCTGCAGCTCGTGACCCGCGATCAACAACTCGCAGATTGCACCAACCTGTACCTGGGCAACTTTTAGCACTTGATCAAGCCTGATAAGAGTTTTTCACAGCTGATCAACTACTTTTAGCACCAGATCAAACCTGACCAAGTCTGATCACAGCTTATCAACTACTTTTAGAACCTGACCAAGCCTAATCAAGTCTGATCACAGCTGATCAACGTCTTTCAGTACCTGATCGAGCCTGATCAAGCCTGATCACAGCTGATAAATGACTTTTAGTGCCTGCCCAAGCCTGATCACTGCTGATCAAGCCTAATCAATCATACCTGGTACGAGCTTGATTGTACTTGATCACGCCTGATCAGTACATAGGTCAACTCGTTACAAGTTCCCCCCAATCTTGCATCAAGGAATTGCCGTGTTTACATCCCCGCCACCTGGAGAGCGACCCACGCAAAGCAGTAGAGTACACAAGTTGAGCATAAACACAAGCAGTCCAGGACAACTGGAGGACCACCTTCGTTAGTCGGCAGTCAGTGTGCCGTGGTACCGCCTGATCAAGCGTCAAAAACTTTGATCAGCCGCTCCACCACAATGGTGCGCGTGCCCGGATCTTTGGTCGACGCGGGATATCACCGCGATTCTACTCAAGATGGCGATGATGCGGAAGTGAAAACGGAAGCGGAAGCAGATGTGAAGATAAAGGTGGAAAAAGAGGAGGAGGTTGTGACGATGGAAGGCAGTTCGCCGTCGTCATGACTGAAGAAGAAAGGAAATGTTGATCATCAGGACCTAGGGAGGAATCTCGATGAGATAAAGAAGGAAGCCTCAACCATCTCCCGAGGCTCCTTCGGGAGCCCATGCGGATCATAACGCAAGCTATGATCCGCCAAATATATGTGTGTATAATGATCCGGATTGGAAGACGGTGGTGACTTACTACAAGTCCGACCAACCGAAGGTGTTGATGAAGGCGCCTGGGTCGGAGAGCGACGAAAGTCGATCAAGTACGCCGCCAACGGAAGCTGATCTGTTGAAGACGTTTTACAGAAAGGTTTACAAAGGAGAACTGGAAGATTTCTTATTGACGAACTCGATCATGAGCCTACTTGGGGTCATGATCATCGGGAAGCTGAACAGACCGGTCGATCAGACAGTTACGGATGGGAAAGACAAGCTCACGATCGTTCTAAGGCTAACACGCCTGATCAATCAGGCTGGTCTGACGACAGGCGCCTACGATGCTGAAGAGGTGTTGGATCAGGACCCAGAAGATCTGGCAGAAGCTACCCAGCAGTTGTTTCATCTGTTGATGCATATCGTGGGCCAAACTACTAAGTTGGAGCCCTCGCACTCCCCGCTGAAGATTGAAGCGGGCCCATTGATCAACGTGGCATAACACACGGGATCATCGTGTTACGAATCTGCCCCTTCCGAAGGCGAAGAACTTGAAGTGGAGTCGAGTAGTTCCGGTAGTATAGAGACCAAGATTACCAGGATAACAGTTTGCCAGAATGATGAATCCAAGTTTTCGGTATCAAGATGTGACCTCAATCGATCAAGGCAGAAGATGATCAAGTATCGCAAAGTCCACAGCTGCAAACATTCTTTGACAAGGCTATGGAAAAGTTTATGCTGAGGAAAGACGCAAGTTGACACCTGGAGTCGTTGGCGCGAAAAAACGCCAGCTAAAGACAGGAAGAGCTCAGTCAATCAAGGATATCGACATGGAATCCGTGCATTCTCTTCGTCAGCAGCACTTTAAGCCAGGAAGATCGGCGACGGTCAAGGACGTTGACATGGAATCCATGTATTCGTTCC
This sequence comes from Peronosclerospora sorghi, assembly GCA_026184515.1. Classification (NCBI taxonomy): domain Eukaryota; phylum Oomycota; class Peronosporomycetes; order Peronosporales; family Peronosporaceae; genus Peronosclerospora; species Peronosclerospora sorghi. The sequence goes on along the minus strand of CM047584.1, from coordinate 5,598,512 downwards.
ATGATCAACGATCCCATCCATAGCTTGTAATGGGGTGCCATTACATAATTGATATTCAAGTTAAAATATCACAGTTTAATTTCAGACGCGTTGTCTGAAATTTAAATAAGAGATTATAAGTTATTATAATCTAAGAGGGAAAAGTCGATTCGGTATAAATACCGAATCTTGCAGGTTAACTAATAGTAGAGTTAGTTAAAGACTTGATATTCTATATTAATTAGTTAGTTACTATACTATTAGCCTCTAAACCACCCATTAAATAAACACTCTTAATTTTGCGTTCTAGAACATAAGTGAATATTAATATATTTACTTTTATTATAGGATTAGTTGTTACCAACTAATCCTGCCCTAATTGTATTGCGCGCTTCCTCGCAAAATACAGTGTAAGCCTGTAACAGGATCAGTCCTGTTACACCTGGTAGCACTTTGTGGTC
>CM047584.1:5545242-5573072 GCA_026184515.1 Peronosclerospora sorghi | reverse complement strand
TTGAGGTAAAGTACAAACCTGGGAAACAGAATGTACTTGCAGACGCGTTGTCGCGTCGTCCAGATTACGAGCTCGCTCACACGACATTCGTCACCTCGTTTGTGGTGGATATCATACGCCAGGCGTATGAGAAAGACCCACAATGTACGGCGCTTATCAGCGCGTTGGGTGTAAAGGGACTTGGCTCATCTGAGCCTACCCTGTAAAGTCGAGTTAGAGGTCGGTTACACCGTTACAAGTTTTGTGACGGTTTGCTATATTATATCACGAGCGCGGAGGACAATCCGCGGGTGGTTGTTCCTCATGATTAGGAACTAAAGTACAGAGTCCTCTTTGAGACACATGACGCCCCTACCGGGGGTCATTTAGGTCGGGATAAGACCTACAGCGCTTTAAGCGCTTTGTATTGGTGGCCCAAGATGTATAATTGGGTCGGTGCGTATATTCGCACCTGTGAAACGTGTCAGAGGGTCAAACCCTCTGCAGAGTCAGCTGCGCCTTTGGCGAGATTATAGGTTCCAACGGAGTGTTGGAAATGCGTTAGTATGGATTTTATATTCAGTTTTCCGAAGGATGAGGCCGGTAACACCAAAATTTTGGTCTTTGTAGACCGTTTGAGCAAGATGGCTCACCCGGCGGCGGTGCCTGAGTCCATTGATGGACAAGGAACAGCGAAAGTGTTCCTAGACCGTTTCTTTCGACAGCATGGTCTACACGATTCCCTTGTATCGGATCGGGGTCCCCGTTTTACGGGACAGTTTTGGGGCCGCTGTTTAAGGTGCTGGACACCAAGCTCCTCATGTCCACTGCGGATCACCCGCAGACGAACGGTCAAACGGAACGCGTTAATCGCGTTGTAGAGGAAATTCTCCGGATTTTATGTCCAGATTCTCCAAAGAGTTGGAGTGAGATGCTTTCTATGGATGAATTTGCTATAACAATTCAGTACATGCATCTACGGGGTTTACCCCGTTTTACGTAAACGGATTAGTGAATCCGAAGGTTCCGTTTACTCCACAGTGTGTGGCCCAGGGCTTGAGGGGGGAGGATTCCCCGATGTCAGCCCTGTATCTGTGCGAAAGCACATCGATAAGTTTTTATCGACGCGCCTTAGTGTCTTACGACACGTTTGCGATGCCATGGTGGAAAGCCAAGACAAGCAAAAGGAACAGGCCGAACGCAAGGTCCGGCGTAACAAAAAGGCGTATAAAGTAGGAGAAAGTGTTTTATTAAACGCTAAAAATCTTCCTACACAGGCAGTTTACAACGTGTTACGGAACAAACTGCGCCCCAGGTTTGTGGGGCCTTTCAAGGTGCTAACCCGAAAGGGTCTAGCGTACACCTTGGACATTCCGAAGGCGATGCGTACGCATCAAACCTTCTATGTGGTTATACTTAAGCCATACCAGGACCCGGAGGTGGGTACCCTCTTGGAGGAGGTTGAGAAGGCGGATAGCCGTAAGACACGGCAGGGCGGAGTGAAAACATCTCCGTCAGGGTCGAAATGCGACCACGAAGCTCCACAACGGAAGACTCAAGAGAGTCAAGCCGCCTCTCGATGCGGTCAATTGCATCCACCTCATCGTGGTGTCCATCCTGGAGTTCCTGGATGCGACGGCCGTGTCGATCACAGCGCGCGTAAACCTCACGTCGCAATTGCGCGACCTACTTCTCCAGTTCTCGATACGGAGAGTATTCCACATTACCATGTGGAGAGTCTGATGTCGCGACGCCATCATCGGGGTGAAACCCAGTATCGGGTGAAGTGTAAAGGTTATCCACATTCACATAGTTTGTGGGAGTCCGAGACTCCCCTGCGGCAAGATTGCCGAGACGTCGTTGACGCTTTCGAGCGGGAAAATCCCGCTGCGTGTTGACGACCAAAGGGGCGGGAGAATCCCCTTCACTCCCAGTATTTGGGAGTTTGCCGGAGGCAGATGCGGCGCTCGCACTGTTCTCTGGCACCGCGTTGGGGGCAGGGGCGCTGGAATAGCGCGTGCGATAATTGCCCCATCGCTTTGGCTCTGGCAAACGCCAGGCGCAACGCCCTCTCCACCCCAACGTCACGGGAGGAATAGCTGTTGTGCATCTCAGTAAAGCTAGGGAGACGTTTTCCCCTTCCGCCCAAGCGCGGAACTTTTGTTCTGCTTCTTTGGCATTTTCTACTGGTAGGAGAACTATGAGAACCTCGCGGAGGGTCTCAACATGGCAACCCTGTGCCTGTTTCTCGAAGCACTCTCGGTATGAGGCGCCAGTGAACTGCTTCTGAGTGATCATTTTTGCTTGGAGTTGTCTCCGGCGTTCGTATTGAAGCGGCCGTTAAGCCGCAGGACCAGGGGTAAAGAAGGCTAAACCGTTCTTTACCTCATTTTTATCCCACCTTTGGGGGTCAAGAGGACCGTCAAAGTGATATGCCGCCCGTGGAGGGCGTTTAGGAGCGCGTAATGCTGCCTCTCTTGCCTGTATGGAAAGTTGGGCTTCCTGAGCCGCTTCCAGATCATTGGTGATGGTCGCCTTCGGCGACCCGGATGTATCATCCGAAGTTGGTAAAGGGGGCGCACGAGTTAGTGCATTTTCCCCACGTGTGGGAAGCGAATTGGGCTGCCGACATTGCCGTTCGGCGTTGTCAGAGCGGTCATCGTTAGGGGACATATCCCCTAGGGCCTCCTCCCCCGAAATACCGGAGTCAGAATAGTTTCATCCCCTTCTCGGGGAGAATCACCAGCACCACTATAGGTGCTCATTTGATACCATAGTTCTGGCAGTTGGGATCCCCAACTATAATTGATTATTGCTTAGAAATAGTCCGTGGTGAAGCGGATTCAAGAATTTCAGTTACTTTGTGTTAGCGGCACGCCGATCAGCTTATCGTCGATCGGATTGGTGAAAATTAAGGAGGCTTTTAAGCCTATCGTGTGCGAGAAGTGTCAAGAACACAGATTTGGTAATTCACATGATATTGCGTGTACTTACATTTTTCATGTTTGTACATATTGGAGACCGTAGGGAGATATGATTGGTTAGTTATTTTTTGGTCTTTAACTCACAACAAGGAAGTCGTTAGCATCTTAAACAATACATCAGTCGCCTCTGCACTCCGAGGAGAGTTTGGGAGCAGAGGGTCGAGTAATCCCCTCTAGCTCATTATAACCGGCCGGGACGCGTTACAGACGCTCTTGGCCCGCCGGAAGTCCCTCGACGGGAGTATGCATTGGTTGGCTTCGCAAGCTCAAGTTACACACGTTTGGAACGTGTAAGCAAGTATTTGGATTGTTACGTGGAGATATCGTTCGTGGAGTTTGTTACGTTCTCGTTGGATCTCCATATTGAAATATTGGTCTTTTATTCTCGCATTGGTTGGGCTCTACGATCGGTTAAGCGATATGCCCTTTTGGAGTATACTTACTCTAAGTATAATTGGTCTGCCCGTACCCAGGGTGAAGAGTTCCGCCCAGAGTACACTACCCAGCACGGTCTCACATTTTAAGACCCAAATCAATTCACAGCGACGATCCTCCAAGTGTGTAACCAGCCCATTCCATCGGGTACACAAGGTGAGATGGAGACGCAGAAATCGGACCAGGCGTCCTATGCTGATGATCGGTAGTCTGCTAGCAGCGGACGATCAGATCGGATCGTAGGCGAAGGTTCGCGGGGCACGCCCCCCCGTCAGTTGGAAGGCTGGGCACGATGGTGGTCAGGTTCTCGACACTACGGTGTTCGATTTTGAACTTGACTGTACCACAGTCTTGATTGGGGAGTATGTATAAGGGTTACATTGAGTTACGTTGGTGTACGTACATACACAACGGTTGAGGTCTAGTATTGACCGATCCGAAAGGTTTGGCCCTATTGGTTGTCTTAACCAATCCGGGCGAGAGCCCTTAGTGAAGGCGTGACGGCCTGACACTTGTTGGTACACAGGTGGTGTACACTACATTTTGGCTAGGTACGAATTAATTAAGTTCTAACTCGTATTGCATAGTTTATATTAGTTTATTAAGTTAGGCTAATTTTATATTAAATAAATACATCAGTTTACAACTTACACTATATCCAGCTAGACGTTCGACAGGGAAAGGTCGAACGTGCTGTGAAGTGTTATAGAAAAAGGGAGCGAGCACCTCCCTTAGCTACCCCCTTAGTAAGGGAAGCCTTGGCATAAGGCGTTAGTGTTACTCACCGTAAACTCAGGGAATCTTGTCCCCGAGTGAGAGAGCAATCTCCCACTAAGCCCTCATATAAGGTCGTATCGTCTAAGTAGCGGCGTATCGCCGCTTAAGGAAAGTCTTCCTCTGTGCGCTAGCCGCACCGTTCGTGTACGCATAGTCTACATCGCCACTGATCATCGATCACCCCTTTATCATCGATTGTTGATCCTGATCACCCCTGATCATCGATCATCGGCCTAGATCATTCTTTCATTTTTGATCAGCGGTCCTGATCATAGCCTATTTGTGCCTGATCAGGCCTGATCGCGACTGATCAGCACATCGGTCGATTCGCTACGAATTACCCCAATCTTTCATCAAGGAGTTGCAGAGTGACATCCCCGCCACCAGGAGAGCGACCCACGCCCAAGCCGTCGGGTACACGAGGTGAGAAGGAACACACGCAGTCACACAAGACAACCGGAGGACCCCTTTCGTTAGTCGGCAGTCCGGGCGCCGTGGTAACGCCTGATCGAGCCTCGAAAACTCTGATCAGACGCTCCATCACAATGGTGCGCGTGCCCGGATCTTTGGTCGACGCGGGATATCACCGCGATTCTACGCAAGATGGCGCTGACGCGGAAGTGAAAACGGAAGCGGAAGAAGATTGAAGATCAAAGTGGAAAATAAGGAGGTGTTTATGATGATGGAAGGCAGTTTGCCGTCGTCATGTCTGAAAAAAAGAAAATGCTGATCATCAGGACCTGGGGAGGTATCTTGATGAGATAAAGGAGGAGAAGCCTCAGCCACCCCCCGAGGATCCTTCGGGAGCCCCTGCGGATCATAACTCAAGCTATGATCCGCCAATTACATGTGTGTATAATGATCCGGATTGGAAGACGGTGGTGACTTACTACAAGTCCGACCAACCGAAGGTGTTGATGAAGGCGCCTGGGTCGGAGAGCGACGAAAGTCGATCAAGTACGCCGCCAACGGAAGCTGATCTGGTGAAGACGTTTTACAGAAAGGTTTACAAAGGAGAACTGGAAGATTTCTTATTGACGAACTCGATCATGAGCCTGCTCGGGGTCACGATCAGTGGGAAGCTGAACGGACCGGTCATCAACCAGTTCTGGACGGGAAGGACAAGATCACGATCGTGTTAAGGCTAACACGCCTGATCAATCAGGCTGGTCTGACGACAGGCGCCTACGATGCTGAAGAAGTGTTGGATCAGGACCCAGAAGATCTTGCGGCAGCTACCCAGCGGATGTTTGACCTGCTGGTACCTATCGTGGGTCGATCTACTAAGGTGGAACCCTCCGGTTCTCCGCTAAAAATTGAAGCGGGTCCGTCTATCAACGTGGCAGAACACACGGAATTATCCTGTTACGAATCTTCTCCTTCCGAAGGCGATGTGTATGAAGTGTAGTCGAGCAGTGCCGGAAGTTTGGAGCCCAAGATTACCAGGCTGACGGTCTGCCAGAAGAATGAAGCCAAGTTCTAAGTTGTCAAGAAGGAACCTCAATCGGTCAAGGCGGAAGATGATCAATCATGGCAGGACCCACGGCTGCAATCATTTTTTTGATAAGTCTATGGGGCGGGTTTTGGCCGAGGAAAGAGGAAAGTCGACCCCTGGAGTTGTTTTCACTAAAGGCCACCAGCCAGATCCAGGGAGAGCTGAGAAAGTCAAGGATGTCGATATGAAGTCCGTATATTTGCGTCGTGATCAACAGTCAAAGTCAGGAAGATCGGCGACCGTTAAGGATGTCGACATGGAATCAGTATATTCGTTCCATGATCAACCATCCCGGAGTGATTACATCGATCCAGCCGATCACACTGCCTCGACGAGCCACAGTTGCGTCCGTGTATACTGGAATGCCTGATCAACAGCCGATTCCCAGGATCCGGATGTCCGCGATCAGTGATCTGAATGAATTTTCAGGAAAAGAAGGAGATGAAGATCAAGCGCGGAATTGTATTAGTCTTCTCAAGTCAGCATTTATGCGTGATCAGTCCTCTGATCATAAGAAGTGTTTGATCATGGGTGATCTGCTAAAAGGGCCGGCGTGCAATTGGCATCGCCAGCTGAGTAGATCTACTCGCTCAAGCTGGAAAAGTTGATGAGTTTGAAACTCAATACTGTGGAAGTGTTCAATCGGCATCTCGCCAATATTATTACACGATGCAGCGATCGGATGAAACTCCTATTGAGTATCTTCACCGGTTGAATGTGGCGGGAATGCGAGCTAAGCTGCCGATCAGGGACGGATCGTCTACGATCTTGCGTGAACATGTGCAACATTTTCTTGACACATTGACCAATCGCGAATTCGCTGATCAACTGGCACTTCTGCGGTTGGATAACGACAAGGATTTGGAAAAGACGCTGCGGGCTTATGCGCGCAATAAGTCGTGCCAGCCTCAGTCGGCGGTAGGCACTAGCCGATTCCGTCAGAAATTTGGCGATGATCGGGCACCTGCCCCGGCCCGAAAGCCCAAGGCAGTACGCGCGATCAAGGTGACGTCTGGGAGTGAAGAATCAAGCTTAGATGACAGTGGAAGTGATGGTGATCAGCGCTGTTACATGATATATGCCATGCGCGATGAACCAGTGACGCATGATCAACCTGGTGAACCCCGATCGGGTAAACGAAGTGAATCAAGTGCAGTTGATCAAGCGGCGGTGAAGAAGTGCAGTCATTGTGGATCCATCAGGCATGATAATTTACGTTGTTGGAAGCGCCTGACTGGTCTGAAGTGTGACAAGAACGGACACCCGACCGATCAATGCTTATACGTCTGCCGAGCATGCGGCGAAGTTCATGATGCGGGCAAGTGCCCTATGGAAGAATTTTTACAATCGCATTCGCTAGTGGTACAACCCTACCAAGCATGCCGGAATGTTGCCCAAGGAAGCCTAAGACATGTTAAACTAGGACGCTCGCCAGGTTGGAATCTGGTACGAGACGAGCGTTCTGGTTTGTGTATTTTTGCATATGTAGATAAGAAGAAGGCTGATCAAGCAGAAGAAATAGATAATGAAAAAATGTGATCAGCCTGCTTTACCACGTTTGGCTAATTTCCGTATTGATAAGTTCTCTCGGTCCCCGGTGATCATGGAAGTTGATCTACTTCCAGGTGAATCACGTGGATATTGGAAGTACAACTAGCCTAAGAAATGGTTTAAACAAGCCAAGGCGAGCGTAAAATTAATAACGAACGGGCAACGTTATTATTTGATTCTGGTGCCCAAGTGTCGATCATCGACCCAGCCTTTGCTCGTAAGGTGGGTTGTCAGATCGATACGAGCCAAACATAAGAATGTGTCGGCATTGGAGAAGGTGCATACCTCACAGAAGGGCGAACTAAAATCAAGATTACGATACCGGGCTCATTGGTTTATTATTTCCATGCATGGGTGGAAAAAAAAACTCGTTGGTCAAGATGCTATATTGGGTATGGATTTTATGATACCAGCTGGTGTTCGATTGGAAGTCTCCCATGGTGGACTAAGTTTTCCTGATGAGGTGATCGTCCCATTAGAAGGACGCCGACAGTTATGTGGGTCAAGTGGAAATTACATGAAACTTGATCAGTACGAGCAGATCCCAGTAGGTCGATCTGCTGAGGTTCGGATTCGTGATCAACGATCTCGGAAGATGTGGATTACTCGCGGAAAATATTGGGTCCCTACTATTACTAGGGGTGTGGTTAATTTACGGTATCTGCGTATTACGAACGTTGCTGATCATCCGATCACCCTACACGACGGTGCGATTTTAGGCATATGGATGAAAAGGACGACGCGCCCCGTCTCCCTGGGTTTATTTCGGTGGGATCTAATCGTTATAAGGAGTGGCAAAATCTCGCGTATCAAGCTTCTTCTGATTGTGTGTATAACGATCAAGAAAGTGTTGATCAAGGTCCTTTGGTCGAGAGAAAGGAGTATCCTATTCCTCAAAGAATTTTCGTACGACCTAAGGACTCGATCACGGCATCTGTGGCATTAGTAACCGGAATATCGCAGAAGGTGCATGAAGTGCAAGAGAGGAGCTATCAGGAGCCGAGTGTGAAAGGTCCGACTCTGGATCACGAAGTTGAACAACCTGTTGCAAGATATGAGCCTGCAGGATATGCGTGACCACCCCGTCTCAGCCGATCACGGTGAATCTGGTGTGATTCCTATCGATGATCAAGCTTGATATCATGAAGGCGGAGATTTGTACGTGGAAGAGCTGGAGAAACAGCTCTCCACGTTGCCTGAAGTGCCCGCAACTACCGAAGAAGTGACAAAGGATGACCTGCAAGTAGGTGATCCATTGATCAACACAGCAGATGAAATTGATCAGCTTCACGATATAATTTGGGCGAAGAAACATCTGTTGATCGGGAAAGGGAATGCGCTGCGTCCTGCTGCACGTGGAGTTGTTTGTGATACCGATGTAGGCAATGCGCGCCAGATCGCCCAAAAATGTCGGAAGGTGGCTCCACAATTTCGCGAGAAGTTATCAGTCTAGTTCAAGGAGCTATTGGCCACAAAGATCATCCAGCCGTCTACGTCACCCTGATCATCACCTATATTGATCATTGTGAAGAATAATGGGGCTGATATTCGCCTATGCATCGATTATCGCGCGGTGAATCAACTCACACGTTTGATGGTGTACCCAATGCCCCTGATCTCTGATCTGTTCGAAGATTTGGATAAAGCGTTGTGGTTTTGCTTTTTGGATATGGCAAGTGATTTTTGGCTCGTGTCTATGACCGACCGAGCGCGTCAGATTTCGGCTTTTGTCACCCCGTTTAGATTGTTAGAATGTAATCGGATGCTCTTTGGCCTAAATAATGCTCCGCAGATCTACCAGCGGTTGATCGATAATGCACTTTATAGGTATCTCAAGGTTAAGGACGGTTCCGATGCGTCAGCTGATGTATTTACTGTGGGAGAGCCTGATCAGACACCTGGTCCGTCTGTGATGCAGCGACGATCATACATCGATTATATCTTTATCCCTGCTTCTACATGGGCTAACCTGTATGATAGGGTGCAGAATCTATTGGAAAGGTGTGATCAGTGGAACTTGTCGATCAGCGTGGCTAAATCGTACTGGGGGTGAAGTGAAGTTCCTTACTTAGGACATCACGTCTCTAGCCGAGGTTTGAAACAAATACAAAGAATTTTGATGATTTTGATCGATTTGCTTTTTCCTGGTACTTTGCGTGCTATGCAATATTTTTGTGGAGTCTGAATTATTACCGTCGATTTATTGAAGACTTCGCGATCTATACCGCTGTACTCTACGAATTACGAAAAATGGATTATCAAGAGTTGAAGAGACGATCATCGACCAAGGAGGTTCGGATCATGAAAACGATCGATTGATCAGAGCAAAAGTGGCATTCAGTATGTTGAAAGCGAAGCTTGCGTCAGCCCCAACCCTGCGCCATTTTGATCAAGCCAAAGCGACGGTGATCGTGGTTTATACCTGCAAGTGGGCAGTATCTGCCGCGTTGGTACAAGAACATGATCAAGTGTATTGCCCCGTCGAATTCGCTATCCGGAAACTGAAGAGCGGTGAGCTGAATTACATCCCCTTCGACAAGGAAGTGTTGGATCTTCTGCGAATTATGGACGTCTACTTTACGATGCTGGTCGGAAAGGCGATCACTGTCTTGTCACGTCGATGCACGTTGAAGTGTTTATTGACATCCAACGGGTTAGACGGACGATTGGGGAGATGGGCTGCGATCTTATCACAATGGGACTTGGAGATCAAGAAATGTGTGCATTGAGAAGAGGAGGTACTAGGGGCGTTAGCCGCAAGTATCACCCCTCGCACCGAAATTGATGAAGCCCTGATCGCGATAGCACCGAAAAATCAACCTCGGCAGATGATCAAAGTGCCAACTCCCACGGTTGAGAAAAGCGAAGATATATACGTGATTAGTTTCGATGGATCTGCTAGTGTAAACGAAAGCTTGGGTAGCGAACGGAATTAGAGACCCCGGTAAACGATGTGTTGGTGCGTTTGGTGCTATTGTGTGGAAATTGCCGGAGTGGAAGATCATGATCGCGGTTGCTGATCATGCACCTAACATAACGGTGAATGAAGCCGAGTATCATGGATTGCTTCTAAGTTTGGATCTCTGTCGGTATATCCAAAAGGAAGGGTGATCGTGTGTGGAGAATCGAATTTGGTGATCAGGAAAATGAGTGGCGAAATAGAGTGTAAAGCACCGCGACTACAAATAATGCAGCAGCGTGTCTTAAAGCTTCTTCGCGAATGGTCTGATCGCGATCTGCTGCACGAAAAAAGGGAGTGGAACAAGTTTGCCGATCACATCACCAGTACGACCATGCGGGATGGAACCCGATGTGATATTGTCAATGATCACCAACTGGAAGAATTAGTTAATCTCAACAGATTGTCCGAGGTGATCACTTGGAAGGAAGATCCCACTGTCCCACAAGTGTTGGTGACGACAAGATAACGTAATCTTCGTCAAACGCGGCCGTCAACGTGGCCCGAAGTATCCATAGAAGGGATAAGGGCGGAACGTGTTAAAAAGGCGCAAGACGAAGAGAAGTGTATTTGTGATTTGCGATGTTACTTACATGGTAAAGTTTCACAATTGAGCATAGACGAGGTGAAAGATGCGCGAAAATCGCCGACAACTATGATGTGGATGATCAAGGGTTGTTGATCTACTGTGGAAATATGGCTAAAGGAAAAATAAGCTGTGATCAAGATGATCAAGATGGTCGAAACTCTTTGATCAAGATGGTTTTACCTGAGACCCTACATGCGGATGTTCTCCACCATTATCATGTGTGGTGGAGCGGCTGATCAAAGTTTTTTTTTACGCTTGATCAGGTGGTATCACGGCACCCGGACTGCCGACTAACGAAGGGGGCCCTCCGGTTGTCCTTGACTGCTTGTGTTTCTGCTTACCTTGTGTACCCGACGGCTTGGGCGTAAGTCGCTCTCCAGGTGGCGGTGATGTAATCACGGCAATTCCTTGATGCAAGATTGGAGGAACTTGTAACGCGTTGACCTATGTGCTGATCAGCGTGATCAGGTACTACCTCGAATAAGGTGCGATCAGGCTTGATCAGCAGTGATCACGCTGGGGCAGGCACTAAAAGTCGTTGATCAGCTGTGATCAGGCTTGATCAGGATCGATCAGGTACTGAAAGACGTTGATCAGATGTGATTAGACTTGATCAGGATTGTTCAGGTGCTAAAAGTAGTTGATCCGCTGTGATCAAGTCTGATCAGGCTTGATCAAGTGCTAAAAGTTGCCCAGGTACAAGTTGGTGGGATCTGCGAGTTGTTGATCGCGGGTCACGAGCTGCAGAGTGTCGATCAGGTTTTTATCGGCAAAGGGGGTACTTGATCAGGCAGCGGAAGTCTTCACTGCCCGATCACGGAGCCTCTGGAGTCTTAAACAGCTAAAGGAACATCAAATATCTGTATTCCTAGCCTAGACCTACGAGGGGGGGGGGGGTAAATTTCACTTAATCCACCTAGAGTTCCCGTGGGGCATTTACAGCAGCCGAACCCTAGGGGCCAAACGTGAACCAAACGTGGAGAGGTGATAGCACTGCTCAATCACACTCCCAAGACCAAAAACACCTTTACAGAAGAACCGCTGACACAGCGGGCGGAGTTTCGGGGTGAGTTCTCAACACTCTACGCCTGCCGGTGGGCCAAAAACGCACAAAGTGCTCCCGCCCGGGACGTAGAGGTGTATATTAGCTAAAGGGATCGCTAGTTGCCGTCCCTGATGTGTCCTTAGTGTTTGGACGCAAAAAGAGAACTTTTTATTGCTTAAAGCCTTAGATATATCATTTTCCTAATTTCAGCCAATCAGAACCGTCCATTCCAGCGTCCTCCGTCCACCAGTCCACCTGATTCCTCCGTCGTTCGTCGGTTTTCGTCGGTGTTCGCTGAGTACCTGTACGTAATCGTCCCATCTTCCCATGCCCCGTCTATGTCCTGTCTATGCGCACCACGGTTGTACACGCAACTGTATACACCGTGGCACACACAATCGTATACAATTACGTACCCAATTTGTGCCCGCAATCGGACCCCTAATTAGGGGCCTAATTAGGCCCTTAATTAGGCCCAATTATAGCACGCTCTACGACAGCCGACCCTGATCCTCGTCCCAGCCGTACAGCGGTTGGGGAGAGGGTCGATCATGCCGTTGGATATCAAGGATCATGTTACCGTTGGTCGATTTGTCCACACCCATCAATCATGACATCATCGACCTGGTAATCATCACCCATCACTCTTCCCCTTCTCCCGCCGATCAGGTCCCAATCTATCAGGCCGTTATCGTTAGTGGTATGCCCCTCGCGATCCAACGTTCATCATCCACCAACCGTGGCATCTACGATTAAGCTGACTCGATAAGGCATTTCTGCATTTCCATCATGCAAGCGATAACGGACGGCACCCCGGCGAACACCGTCAACGCTCCTGCCCTGGGTCGGGCCGCAGCTGATCAGGATATCGCTGCCATCAATCAGGCTTACAGCTTACAAGAGGCCCTCCACGCGCGCGATGATCAGATCGCCATGTTATCCGACTCGCTCGCGATGAGCGAAAACACTATCGCGATGCTTCGGCAGCAGCTCGCTCGTGCCAAACGCGCCGTGGTGGAGCGATATACTGAGATCAAGTGGGCCGCCTTCAAACAGCTCAAGCCATTGCGTGACTTCGTTGACACCACAGTCAACGATCTCCAGACTAAGTTGGAGACCGTCGAAAACGCTGTGGCCGATCAAGAAAAAACCAAGGTCGATCAACGCGCCCAGATTCGGGATCTGGAGATCCGTCGTGACCGTGATCGTTATCTGCGATCGGTGCATGAGGACACTGTCGCTGATCAAGCGCGAGATCTGGATCAACTTCAGCAGCGCATGGCCAGGTTACAAGAGGAATACGATCGGGCTGTTTCTAGGAATAAGCGCTGAGTCGAACAGGCGTTCAAGCTCACCACCGAGATTGATAGGCGCAAACACCAGTATAATCGCCTCCGGAAGAAGAATAGGTCCAATTGCATGAAGATGGGCGAATATACCGCCATCATGGAACAGACGCAGGAAATATCTGTTCGGGTCGAGGGAGTGTCTGACCTCCAAGCTGAGCTGGGTGATCTACACGCTGCATATTCTCAGCTAGAGAAATAGCTTTCCACCGTGCAATGCCGCTTCGATCAAGTTTCCGCAGAGCGCGACACGCTACGCAATCAACTGCAACAGGTTCAAGACGAATTCATGCAGTTGCGCTCGTTTCACTCGGACCTTCAGTACCAGTTGGATGGTATGTCGTTGCGGATGCAAATCACACCGGCTGTCCGCACCCCTTCTGCAGGTTCTGATCAATCCACATCACCGGCTGACCTTCCCGCTTCTTCTCCATACGGCTCGATCAGCTGCGCCACCCCTTCGCCTAAAAGGCGTATTCAGCGTTCCCGATCTTCCTCTCGGTCGAAGCGGCCACGCCTCCTTTCCCCCATTTCGGAGGCGAAGACGGAGGACGGTGATCCCCCAAGTCCTGATCAGGACGATGAAGGCGGATTTCCTGACCCGATCGCTTCCATTCCCTCTACTCCCACAATTAGCGAGTTCGGGAGCGAGGATTTACCTGAACAAGGCACTGCCGGGTCTCTTTTTCCTCGTACGGGTTATTTCAAGACGTTGATCGCGGTGCCTGATGATGCCAGTGACGCCGCCATCCTGCCGTGGACTTCAGATCAGCTCGGTGGGTTCGATCTGCGTAGCGTCACGGCTCAAGTGGTCTTTGACTACTTGACCCACCCCGCAGGATGGTTGTTCTCGGCCGCCGTGCATGCCCCTCTGGCTGATTCGTGGTTCAGTCATTTGATCACCCAGCCGGAAGTGGAGCTGTTATATTCTCAATGCCCTTGGGGCGTTTTCACGACCATGCTGCCGCCCATTTCTTTCCGCTCAGTCGGCTGGTTCGCCGACTTTGAGACGAAGTACCGGTCGTTTCTCGAACATCACGCGCTGGCGATCTGGGAGTCGACGCATTACCTCCCCATCGCGAAAGTCCTTCGCGAGACGGATGACTTCTTCCGGGACTACTACAATGATCGGCGCCAACGCAGAAGTCGTGCCGGGGCGACATGGAATAGGGTTGTGGACTTTGTTCTGCGGGGAATGATCGACGGGAGATGTGATCTCGACATTTTCCTGGACCCGTCGATCAACCATTGTGCTCGCAACCGTACTTTGAAGTATGCCCTGTCGACGATGGGGCGTGGTACCCCGGGTTCCCTTCAGACCCGCCACCTCGGACCCTATTGGAAGTGTTGAGGGAGGTTGATGACTTTGAACTTTGTCGGGTTCAATATCGTCTTTCCCCCGAAAGCCACCCTGGCCGTAAATTTCCTCGTATTCGTCGCAAGTTCTTTGGGTCTGGTTAGTTGGTTGATCGTTTCTTCTTTAATCAATAAGCACTATTGATCATGCTATTTCCACTATTGCTTCCTTACTTTTCAATGCATAATATAAATCGGTATTCTGTAGCCTCATCTGTCGTTGCTCCATCACCATGTCTCGCAATATCCATCCTACACACACCACTTCAACTCATTCATCATTTCTTCATCAATTGTGAGTTTCATCAATCATTTTTCTTCAGTCGGAGGTTCTTTGATCGTAATTCCATGATGAGTCCGCTGACCACGCATTAGTTGGACTCTTCGTTCACTTGCATTACGTCAAATCGATTTCTGTTGATCCTCTTCCTTTCGCAGTCCTTGATCAGAGCATCTCAGTTCAGATCTGCCTCTTCTACCCACGACGGCTCGGCATAACCCTTCCAGTAGACTTGATATTCGCGTAACGTTCTTCCGTACCTGGTCTTTCGAACAGATCGGACATCGGTGATACGATCAACTTCAAATTCATCTGGATCTAGCGTCTTTTCCCAGATGTCTTCGCGTAACAAAGCTTCATCGAAGTCAAAACGATCCTCTATCCCGACTGTTAGCGCAGTAGTAGGGCGATCTGGAAATTCCTTGACCAATTTCAACTTGGACAGGTGCACTACTGGGACGATAGTCGTTGCCAGCTGTAACCAATCTCGACGCGTGATTACCGATCACCTCATCGACTCTGAAGGGTCCATGCCACATATGCGACAGTTTCTTCGCGAACCCTTCTTTCACACGATCGAGATATAACCAGACCCTTGATCCAGCTTCGATCTTGTGTGGTGTCACTTGATCATTGTGCTTCTCAGCTCGCTCGGCTATCGCTTGATGCAATCGAGTGCTCACTTGGTCGCGGGCGTATCTGTAGTCTTTCTGCAGCTTATATCTCCACCGACGAGCATCTCGGTCTTTACGCCGAATTTCTCCCAGTTGTAATGTCGATTCCAACGACGATCGCGGATCCCACCCATATGCCAAATAAAATGGTGTCTCTTCGCGAATGCGATCAGGGGTCGAGTTCAGCGCGAATACCAGACGCTCTGCATACAAGCTCCAATCTTTCTGGCCGACATCTGATACATACATCTTGATATACCGCGTAATCGTCTGCACCGTTCTCTCCGCCTTGCGTTCGCCTGTGGACGGTATGCCGTAGTGTCACTCTGACGTTGTCCCACGATTTTGTTGAACGCATGAAATACTTCCGACATAAAACCCGGTTCACGATTGGCGGATCACCTCGCTAGCCCCGAATCGTCGAAACGCACATTCTTCAGAATTTTCGGCGACTTTCTGCGCTGTGCGAGACGATCCAGCTTTCGCGATCACCATACCCGTGAACAGATCCGTACAAATCAGAAGTTCAGTATGTCCATCCGTCGATCGGGGTAGTGACGGGATATGATCCATGGCTATCACTTGGAATGGGTACGTAGCCTCGATATTCCCAGGCGACATGCCCTTGATCGTAGGCTGGACCTTCCCCGTCTCGCAATCTACGCATTGTACAACAAACCTTTGTACACGTCGGAATAGACCACGCCAATGGAAGCATCGTATGATCCGCTGATATGTACGCCCTATGCCTTGGTGTCCTCCTTCCAAGATCACACGATAATGGTGGAGGACATCTGCATGAAGGGTCTCGGGTAAGACCAGCTTGATCGAAGAGCGTCGATCGTCTTGATCATCTTGACCATCGCTGGATTTCCCTTTAGCTACATTCCCACAGTATATCAGCAATCCTTGTTCGTCGACATCGTAGTTGTCAGCAATTTTCGCGCAATCCTTTACTTCGTCTGCGCTCAATTGTGAGACGTCACCGTACAGATAACTTCGCAAATCATGAATCCATTTCTCTTCGTCCTGCGCCTTTTTCACCCGTTCCGCCCTGTTGACGGTCTCGGCTGACGGAGGTTACGTGATCGTGTCATCACTAGCACTTATGGGGCAGTGGGATCTTCCTTCCACGTGATCACTTCCGACAACCTGTTGAGGTCGGACAATTCCTCCAGCTGTTTCTCGTCATCAATTTCAAATCTTGTTCCACCCTGCATGTCTATAGTGGTGGTGTGATCTGCACTCTTATTCCACTCTCTTTTGACATGCACAAAATCATGATCAGTCCATTCGCGAAGGGGGTTAAACGCACGCTGTTGCAAAACTTGAAATCGCGGAGCTTTACACTCTATTTCACCGCGCATTTGCCGGACTACCAAATTCGAATCTCCACACACGATCATCCTTCCTTTGGGATATCTAGATAGTAGGTCCAAACTTAAAAGCAATCCATGGTATTCCGCTTCGTTCACCGTGATATCAGGTGCATGATCGGCTAGCGTGGTCATAATCTTCCACTCCGGTAATTTCCACACGATAGCGCCAAACGCACCCACACGTCGCGTTACACTTGCAGATCCATCGAAACTGATTACGTAGAGTTACTCGCCTTTCTCAACCGTAGGAGGTGGCACTTCAATCATCTGCCGCGGTTGCTTTTTCGGTGCGATCGCGATCAGTGCTTCCTCAATTTAGGTGCGAGGGGTGATACTTGCGGCTAACGCCCCTAGTACCTCCTCTTCTCCATGTACACATTTCTTGATCTCAAGGTCCCATTGTGATAAGATCGCAGCCCATATGCCCAATCGTCCGTCTAGCCCGTTGGATGTTAGTAACCATTTCAACGTGGATAGACGTGACAAGACAGTGATCTTCTTTCCGACCATAATCGTGAAGTAAATATCCAAAACCCGCAGAAGCGCCATAACTTCCTTTTCGACGGGGCTGTAATTCAGCTCACCGTTATTCAATGTTCGGCTGGTGAATGCGACGGGACAATACACTTGATCATGTTCTTGTACCAGCGCGGCGGATACCGCTCATTTGCAGGCGTAAACCACAATCACCGGCGTTTTGTTCTGATCAAAGTGGCGCAGGGTTGGGGCTGACGCAATCTTCGCTTTCAGCATGCTGAATGCTACTTTTGCCCTGATTAATTGATCGCCCTCATGATCTGAATTCTCCTTGCTCAATGATCGGCTCTTTAACTCTTGATAATAGTCTATTTCGCAGCGTGCAAATATTTGTTGGGCAATGCGTAGATTGTGAGACGGGAAGGGCCAGCCTACGATCAAGGGGATGTCGCCTGGAAACATTGAGGCTACGTATCCATTCCAGGTGATAGCCATGGATCATATCCCGTAGCTACCTCGCTCAACTGACGGACATACGGAATTGTTGATCTGGACTGATCTGTTCACGGGTATGGTGATCGCAAAAGCTGTATCGTCTCGAACAGCGCAGAAAGTCACCGAAGATTATGAAGAATGTGTATTTCGACGATTTGGAGCTAGTGAGGTGATCAGGCATAATCGAGAACCCGGTTTTATGTCCGATGTATTTCGTTCATTCAAAAAGATTGTGCGACAACGACAGAGTGCCACTATGGCATATCGTCCACAGGCGAACGGCAAGGCAGAAAAAAAAGAACGGTGCAAACAATCACACGAGCGATCAAGATGTATGTATCGGACGTCGGTCAGAAAGATTGGAGCTCGTACGCAGAGCGACTGGTATTCGCGCTGAACTCTACCCCTGATCGCATTCGCGGAGAAACACCATTGTATTTGGCGTATGGGTGGGGCCCACGATCATCGTTGGAAGCAACATTGCAACTGGGTGGAATTCGGCGTAAAGATCGGGATGCTCGTCGATGAAGATATAAGTTGCAGAAAGACTACAGTTACGCTCGTGATCAAGTGAGCACTCGATTGCACGAAGCAATGGCTGATCGAGCTGAAAAGCACAATGATCAAGTGACACCACGCAAGATCAATGCTGGATCAAGGGTCTGGTTATACCTCGATCGGGTGAAAGAAGGGTTCGCGAAGAAACTGGCGCACATATGGCATGGACCCTTCAGAATCGATCAGGTGATCGGTGATCATACACCGAGATTGATTACAGCTGGCACCGACTATCTCATATTCCCAGTGGTACACCTATCCAAGTTGAAATTGGTCAAGGAATTTTCAGATCGACCTACTACTGTGCTGGCATCTGGGGTAGAGGATCGTCTTGATTTCGATGAAGCCTTATTACCGGAAGACAGCTGGGAAAGGACCCTAGAGGCGGACGAATTTGAAGTTAATCGCATTACTGACGTCCGATCTGGTCAAAAGACTAGGTACGGTAGAACTTTACGCGAATATCAAGTCTACTGGAAGGGTTATGACGAGCTGTCATGGGTAGACGAGGCAGATCTGAACTGTGATGCTCTGATCAAGGATTTTGAAAGAAAGATGATCAACAGACATCGGTTTGACGTAATTCAAGTGGACGAAGAGTCCAACTAATGCATGATCGACGGATTTATTATGAAATTATGATGGAAGAACCTTCGATTGGAGAAGAATGATTGACAAAGCTTACGATTAATGGAGAAATGATGACTGACTCGAAGTGGTGAATTTACGATCGATATTGAGAAATATGGTGATGGAGTAACAGCAGATGAGCAGATGGAAGACCAACTTTTGTTCTGCATGAAAAGTGACTAAGCAACCGTTTGAAATGACATGAACAAGAGTTTTTATTTAATAAATATGAAGTGATCAGCCAGCTAGCCTTACCCATAGAACTTACGGCAAATACGAGGGATGTTCCGGCCAGGATGACTCTCAAGGGAAAGGCGATATTGGATCCGCCAAGGCTCATAGGCATCAACCTCACGCAGCGCGTCCGATAATGTCCGAGGTGGTGGGTCCGATAGGAACCCTGGGTACCATGACCCATCGTCGGCAGGGGCACACTTTAGGGGACGGTTCCGAGCACAATGGGAGATCGACGGGTCCAAGAAAATGTCTATATCACACTTCCCGTCGATCATGCCCTGCAGGACGAATTCCACGACCTTCTTCCATGATGCACCGGTGCGGCATCTACGCTGACGTAGAACTTGATAATACTAACGGAAGAAGTCGTCGCGCTCTCGGAGGCTTTTACCTATGGGGAGATCGTGCGTCGACTCCCAGATTTCCCGCGCATGCTGATCCAGGAACGTCTGATCCTTCGCTTCAAAGTCGGCAAACCAGCCGACTGAGCAGAAAGAGACGGGTGGCAGCATGATCTTGAAGGTATCCCAGGGGCGTCACGAATACAGCATCTCTATCCCCGGATGAGTGATCAGGTGACTACACCACTGATCATCCGAAGGGGCGCGCGTGGCAACGGGAAACAACCATCCCTCGGGGCGCGTCAGGTAGTCGAACACCACTTGTACAGAGACGTTTCCCAGATCAAAGCCACCAAGTTGATACGGAGTCCACGGCAAGATGTCTTAATCTGTTGCACCATCAGGCACCAAGATCAACGACTTGAAGTCACCAGGTTGAGGGAAGAGGAACCCAGCAGAACCTTGATCAAGCAAACCCTCGCTCCCGAACTTGCTGATCGCTGTAGTGGATGGAATTGAGTCGATCAGGGAAGGGAAACCACTTTGACTGTCCTGATCAGGACTCGGTGAATGATTATTATCCGACTTCTCCTCTGAAATTTGAGGAAGATGGCGTTGTCGCTTGGACCGAGATGTGGATCGTGAACGTTGAGTACGTCGTTTAGACGAAGAAGCGAATAGACTGACCGAATCTTCTGGAGAATCACCTTGAAGGCCAGCGGGCGAGCTTGCAGCTTGATCGGAGCCTGCAAGAGAGGCGACGGCAACCGTGTTGATCTGCATCTGAAGTGACATACCAGCCAGCATTGTTTGGAGATGAGAGTGGAACAAACGCAGTTGCGCAGCTTCATCTTGAGCCTGTTTCAACTGGTCGCGCAGTGCGTCGCGATCTGAAAATACGTGATTAAAGCGGCACCGCGCTGTGGAAGTTACCTCTTCCACTTGGAATTCTCGGTGCGTAGATCCTCCAGCTCGGTCCTGTCGGCTGACACCCCATCGACGCGATTGCATATTTCTTCCATCTGGGCTATGATAGCGGTATATTCATACATCTTCAAGAGATTGGATTCATTTTCCTTCCGGATGCGATCACGTTGGTGTTTACGGCTCTAAGCCTTGGAATCGAGCTTGATAGTCTGCTCGATCAGGCGCTGGTTCTTGGAGACAGCCTGATCATATGCTTCTTGTAACACTCCCACACGCTGCTGGAGTTGATCAATCGTCACTTGATCAGGGAGTACCGCATGACGCGATATCTCCTGCGCGTGATCAGCGATTGTTTCTTCCTGAACCGATCGTAGATAGCGATCACGATCACGACCGCCCTCCAGATCGCGGATCTGGGCGCTTTGGTCGGCTATAGTTGCCTCGGCAACCCTTAACTTGGACTTGAGATCGTTGACCACCACACCGACAAAATCACGAAGGGGCGCAAGCTGTTCACGGGCCCGCTTGATCTCGCCATCTCGATCAGCAACTTTACGGTTGGCGCATGCGAGTTGCTGTCGAAGCATCGAGACGGTGTCCTCGAGCACCGCGAGCGAGTTGGATAATACAACGATCTTATCATCTCGCGCGCGGAGCGTCTCTTGCTGACTGTATGCTTGATTGACCGCAGCGATCAGCTCATCAGCCCTGGACCGATCAAGGGCAAGAGCGCTGTCTGTGATCGCTGGGTCACCGTTCGTGATCGCTTGCATGATGGAGATGTGGAACTGCCTGATCAAGAGATCCTGATCGTTGATGTCACGGTTGGTCGACGATGAATGTTTATCACGATGGGCAGACCATGATCAACGGCCTGATCGATGGGAAAAGGGCAGATTGATGGGTGCTGATTACCTGATCAATGATGTCATGATTGATAGGTGTGGACAACACGATCAACGGTGGCATGGCCCATGGTAGCCAACGACATGATCGACCCCCTCCCCAACCGCTGTACGGCTGGGACGAGGTTCAGGGGCGGCTGTGGTAAAGTGTACCATAAAAATGGTGCATAATTGTGGGTGTGACTGTGGGCACAACCGGGTGAGTAACTGTGTGTACGATTGTGTGTACTACTGTGTATACAGTTGTGTGTACAACTGTGGTGTACATGGACGGGACATAAACGGGGCATCATGAGAAGGGACGACTAGGTACGGGTACCTAATGGATAGCGACGGACGACAGAAAAGTCAGGTCGACTGGGCGACGGAGTACATTGGAATGGGTAGTTCTGATTGGTTGATATTAGGTAATTGGTAGTTTTTAGGATATAAGTGCTAATAAAGTTCTCCTTTTGCATCTGGTAACGCAGATCAACCTACAGGGAAGGCAACTTAGCGCCTCCCTATATCTACACGCACCTCTACGTCCCGAGCGGGAGCACCTAGTGCATTTTTGGCCCACCGGTAGGCATAGAGGAAAGCAGAATTCGCCCGAAACTCCTCCCGCTGTGCGAGTGGTAATTTTTAAAGGTTTTTTGGTCTTGGGAACGTGATCGAGCAATGTTCTCTCACCTCTTCCCCATTGGTCCGTCTCTAGTAGTTCGGCTGCTCTAAGCCCCCACGGGAACTCTAGGCAGATTTTAGTGGAAACCGTCAATCATCCCGTAGCGGATCGACCTACCTCTAAAGTTTAAGCGTAGAATACATAGTATTGGGTATTCTATTAGCGCACTAGGCCTGAGAGGCTCGGCGATCGTGTAGTGAAGACTTTCGCTGCCTGATCAAGTACCCTTCGCAGATCTCCACAAGATCGATGATCTGCAACCTTCGCCCTGCGATCACCAGCTCACAATCGCGCCAGTTCGTGCAGAATCGACCAGATCAATCATCGACCTTGATCATCCCTGATAATCAACCGGCGGTCTTGATCATCGACGTTTCTCGCCTTATCAAGCCTGATCGAGCCTGATCGCCCCTGATCATCGATTGTTGATCCTGATCACCCCTGATAATCGATCTCGGCCTTGATCATCCTCTGATTATTGATCAGCGGTCCTGATCATCGACTATTTGTGCCTGATCAATCTTGATCAAGCCTGATCGCACCTGATCAGCACATCGGTCGATTCGCTACGAATTACCCCAATCTTGCATCAAGGAGTTGCAGAGTGACATCCCCGCCACCTGGAGAGCGACCCACGCCCAAGCTGTCGGGTACACAAGGTAAGCAGGAACACAAGCAGTCACAGGACAACCGGAGGACCCCCTTCGTTAGTCGGCAGTCCGGGCGCCGTGGTAACGCCTGATCGAGCGTCAAAAACTTTGACCATCCGCTCCACCACAAGACAATGGTATTGTTAATGTGATAACGGGACTGTATTTAAGAAATTATAGTGAAGCCATGAAGAGTGAACGTAAGGATGACTGGCTTATGGATACAAGGAGTAAATTATCGGCATTGGAATTAAATGATGTGTGGAATGTGGAAAAAGGCAAGGTTGTTGCAGACTGTTACACACCAAGTGGGTTTTCAAGACGAAAACCGACGCGAACGGCAACATCGAGAAGTATAAAGCGCGTATAGTGACGTGTGGAAATGAACAGCGTTTCGGTATTGAATATGGTTTGACGTTCGCCGCGGTTATGGTTATGATTTATTCGGTGAAAATTGTTTTAGCGTTAGCTAGGAAGTGGAAGGTCAAGGCCAGGCACGGTGACATACCGAACGCGTATGTTAAAGCGTTGGAGGAGGAACTTGAAATATTTTGTTCATACAAAAGGGAATGTAGATTAGTGATGAAAATCTGAAGAAGAACGGGGTGAAGAGTATTGACAAATTGGTGCTAAATCTTAAGAAGACATTGTATGGATTGAGGAAGGTAGGACGCCTATGGAACCGTTTACTGCACAACAAGCTACTGGAATTAGAATTCGCGCAGAGTTGCACTGACATGTGTTTTTATTTCAAGAGACACAATGTGGACATTGTCGTAGTTGGAGTGTATGTGGACAACTTATTGGTGACGGGTACAAGCCAAAGTCTTGTGAAAATTTTCTTTCAATACATGGAAGTTTACGAAATCAAGGACCTATGCGAAGTATCGAAGCTTTTAGGTATGCGAGTGACATATGATGATGAGGGTGGATACTATCTGTATCAGGAAGTGATGATACGAAGTTTACTGGACGGTTATGGATTGATGGAAGCTAATAGTGTGAGACACCTATCGGGACTGACTATGAAGCACTTACGATGGATGAAAAGGTGGACCTGCTGATGCGGCCTAGTGATGGAACGCCCGCAGTGAGGGATTTCCAATCACTTGTTGGATCCCTCCTGTGGGTAGAAAGGTTCACTAGGCCAGACATCGTGTTTGTAGTGCATAGGGCGACGAGACAGTCGCATGCACCGAATATTTTAGACTGGAATTTGGCGAAAAGGTCGCTGCGATATCCAAAAGGAACGATGACGTTAAGATTAAAGATGGAGTTCGAAAGATTACGACATGTAAAACGTGTTTGTTTTGGAAGGATATATTGATGCAGACTACGCGGGATGCAAACAAGATAGAAAATCGGTGACTGGTGGATTGGTTTTGCTTAATGGTATATTTCTTTATTGGATATGCAAGCGACAAGGGTGTGTGACACTTTCGACTATGGAAGCCGAGTTTTACGCAGCTACGCAAGTGGAATATGAGCTGATTGGATTTTACGAGATACTTACTGAAATTGGTTTGCAAGTGAAGCTGACTATGAAGCTAAATTCAGACAATCAAGCGGCGATCAATCATCTGGAAGATGAAAACAATTCGGGAAAAATGAAGCATGTGGGTGTTTGTATCAAGTTTCTCGTATCCACGCAGAAGGAGATGATTACAGTTCAGTATAAAGGAACGCAGGACATGTTATCTGATGTGTTTACAAGGCGTTGGCAGAAAAAAAAAACTCAAAGACATGCGATCAAGAATTGGTTTAACGGAAGATTGAGTGGATACGTTTTTTGGACGTGCACGACGATGATAAGGAGTGTGATAAATTACAGCACTATAAGAAGACATCAAGGCATTTAAAGTTAGACATCTTTGCACAAGACCAAAAAATAGGTATACTCAAGTTTTGTGTATTTGTGTCAGACTATAATTTAGTTATAGTCAAATATATTACTTTTACATTTTCTTTCTCTTTGCGACATGGCGCTTCTCTTACCGTTGTTTCTTGGCATCACGCATTCTCGCGCATACAGTGTGGAACTTACCCGATTACCTAATATCGCATTTACATACAACACTGTAGTTGTGACGACTGCTAAATAGCTGTGTGGATAATAGATTATATTGACCTTTTCATGTGGAAGAACGATTGACTAAGTGGAAAATTACGTTTGGAGTGAAACGACGTTTAACTAAGTGGAAGTTTACGGATTAAGTGGTTAATTATCGTTACTGGTATGGTAAAGCACGCTAACGTTCAACAGTACGACTACAGTAAATGCATCTAGCTTCCGACTAATAGATCTCAGTTGATTGATTATCTCCATGTTAAAATTAGGGAATCGTTAAATCGACGCCCCCAAGAATGTTAAATCCACGCCCTTTTGAAATTATTATTAATTTTGTTAAATCGACGCTCTTTTTCCATCCATATATCTAATCTATCTACTCTATATACTCTATATACTCAAAGGCTTACGCCATTCAGCGTTTCTAGAACAATACATTCTACTGAGTAAAACCTTTGATGTTGAAATGAAGAAGTGTGATGTACGATATCTGCATCTAATCTGAATCTGTGTCGCTGTCCGAGATGCTGCTTCTCTCTGATGAGGAATTGCTGTATTAACTGCCCTCACGGAGACTTGAAGAAGCTTGTGTGGAAGCTTCAAGTTTTGCAAGTTTAGCTGCGCATGCTCTTGCGTTGTTTCCCGTTCACCTAATGCCACAACTACCACATTTGCGGCCTGTAGATGCTTCCACGATCTTGAATCCAGAAGCGCTTCGTTGTGTCGAGCTGCGACCTTAAGACAAGCTATTTGGGGAGGACGATGATTAAGGTCCCCCTTAGGTCGTCCTTTAGGACGAGCTGCGAGAGGGTTCGCAAGATGAAATGTTTGAGAGTCTATGTGGGAGAGTCGCATCTGTATAGCCATTTGCTGATGCGGAGCCAAACTGCTCTACGTTTCCTGAACCTTTCGCATCAAATCTGAGATCTCGGAAGCCGCTGCATCGCCTTGCATTCCAGTAGCGGGAACCGGATGATCATCAAACAGATAAATTGCCTTCAAATGCCACTGGTCGTGAAAAAAAACCATGTAGAGAATACCTCCAAACTGCTTTCGCGATGCAATAGTGTGAACGCACGGTAGTCCTCAGGTGGTGGTGAAGACCCCTGAGCACTCAGCTTCATTATCGAGATCCTGCAGCAACTTTACTTGGCTATGCACTTTTGCAAGGGCATATCCCGAGACACGCCGGAAAACTTCTGAGTAGAATTCATCGTCATGGTCACTCCATACCTTGATGAAGTTGTCTCCAACGGTCTCGCGCATCTCAGCAACAGTACTCAACATAGCCATTTCCAGGCGTCGACATACATCCCATAAGTCAAGGGTCGACACCTTGAGATACTTTTTGGTGAAAGAATGAAGACCTTCTACGCGCGATGTGTTGATGTTGTTGAAGTGCAAGAACAGGTTGGTCCATGATGAGACGAAGCGGGTCTGGAGGGAACCATTGATTTTCAATGTACAGAATTGCTTCTGGCACCGTTGAAAACTGTTCCTTGAAATCTTTCAACGCCTGATTCCAAATCTATTTGGTGGCAGCTCGTACGATCTGAATTGGGGAGTCGTCGGTAATGTGACAAACTTTCTCTTGGCAACAAAGATCGTACCTCACTCCACTTTTTGGTGAATTCTTCCCATTCCTCGACCGATTAAAAGTGTTTGCGGCAATTTTTGAACAGAGTTTTGGCTATCTGCCATCGACACAGCAGGTTCTTCGAGCTAGGAAAAAAGCTGTCCACATCAGCTAGCAACCCATCGTCACAATCGGTGGCAATCAAAACAGGATGCGTAGCGCGGGTAGATGGATGAAATTCGCTTGGATGGTACAAGTCCGCAATTCTCTTCTGGGCCCACGTGTATGATGGTGTATCTTCATTGAAAAGGAATGCAAAGCAAACAGACAAGGAACTGTAAACACTTGTTAATCCGACAACGTGCATTAAGGTCAGACCAAAACGATTGGTTTTGTATGTACAGTCCATGAGAAGAGCATGTGGGTGTTGGTGTAGGAGGTCAATTGCGATCGGGTGAGCAAAGAACAGACGCGTGACTTTTCCCTCGGTATTACACTCGTACTTGAGCTGGTAGTTCTTCTCTCTCAATTCATCAATCAAGGCTTGTATCAGTTCTAACCCGTTAAGTTCCTCTTTCCGCAGCTTAGACCTCTCACTGTAGACTGTTTGGGCAGGGGCCAGTGTGTTACGATTTTCCAGTCGCAATTCGGTCAATATATCTCTGGGATCAGAGCCTTCCTTGATGCCCGTCCTGAACACTTGTCTCTTCTACTTGGTTAAACGACGCGCTGCAGCATGACCTGCTATATCCAGGCAGGAGGGGGGGGGTTATGTTCGCCGCATTTGACCGTCAAGTGCCAAAACCATCTTTCAATAATCGTGCATACAGCAGAAATGGGCAACCGCAGAGTGTTGTAGCTCGTTTTCGTAGACGATCTTCTGCTGCAACTTGCTCAGGAGTGCCGCCCCGACTGTATTTTAACCATTTTTTGCGACCTTGCTCCGAAGGGGTCTTAGTCGTAATCGTATATCCTTTCGTGTGCCCAAAAGATTTCACGGAGGTAAACAGTTCATCGTAAGTAGCGTAGGTCTTCTCTTCTGTCGAGAGCATTTGCATAGCAAGTCAACAAGTGTTTTTGATCAAAACGGGGTTAGGATCGTTTGAAGATCGTATCCTCGATCGTACCAGATCTTCCAGACCACTGAACGCGGAGCACTATGTACCACACATCAAGGTTAAGCCTGGAAAGGCGTCGATTTAACAGGGTGTCGATTTAACAGGGAGTCTATTTAACAATTTTGTAGCCGGTGCGTATACGCACGGTGCGGCTAGCGCACAGAAGAATACTTTCCTTAAGCGGCGATGCGACGCTACTTAGCCGATACGCCCTTGAAAAAAGGGCTTAGTAAGAGAGTTCTCCCTTACTCGGGGCCAAGATTTCCCTTGGTTTACTTGTTAGAATTAAGTAACGCCTTGAAACAAGGCTTCCCTCAGAAAGGGAGTAGCTAAAG
>CM047584.1:5515197-5540242 GCA_026184515.1 Peronosclerospora sorghi | reverse complement strand
ACTGAATGTATATTTAATATGTAATTAGCCTAAGTTAATTAAACTAAAGTAAACTATAAGTAATACTAAGTAGAACTTACTAAATTCGTACCTAGCTAAAATGTAATGTACACCACCTGTGTACCAACACGTGGCAGGCTGACACGCCTCCACCAAGGGCTCCTTCCCTGATTGGTTAAAATAACCAATAGGTCCAAACCTTTCGGACAGGTCAATACTGACCCCAACTGTAGTGTACTTACGTACACAACATAACTAAATGTAACCAGAATGTAACCCTGTTACAAAATTTAGGCGTCGATTTAACAATTCCCTAAAAGTATTCATAATACCGGTTTTTATTAAAGCCGGGTATGATTGATAATTTAGTAGTATTAGCAATATTCATTACGTACTTATTAGAAAAAAGCTCTATGTGTTTGTACTCATTCGAGTACATACACTTATAAGTGGTGTAGAGCACACAACAGATGGAATGTTTACCATAACTTCAACATCTAATGCATATTTCATGTTAGGCTAGCTAAACACTTCACAATACACATTCCATTGATATAGTCCCTTGTTGGTTACTTACTACTACTTACTGCGAACTGTCTACGGGTGTCATTTACACGGTAAGCGGATTTTTGGTTGCTGTAGTATTGACTTAAGACGATTTCAGTATATTAAGGCTGCTACTTCACATCTATGACACAAGTTTTGAACTATCTACGCAAGTATGAACGGTGACAACTTCCAACACTCCATATTGAAGCCATCTTTCCTTGATAGTATTAGCACTTCCAGCCACCAACTTCACCTTCCTTCTCTGAGAGACAAACTCAGTCTCACTAATTGGTTGTACAGCTGGCTTAAAACGATATCTTCCATTCTTATCAGCTCAAATGCCATTGTTCGGACTGAGCTTTAATGTCTCGCATTAACGAAAATTTGCTGGAGACCACACTCATTTAAAAAGAAGCTACAGAATCCCGAAAAATATGCATTGCTAACAATAGATTACGTGCGCTTCGTTAATTGCTGTTGCGTGACAGGACTTACAAATTGCAACTCGAAGGGTCTGTGACACGACCGACGACATCATCTATCGGCGCTTATAGCTGCACTCGCAGTCGGGAATTGGCCGATGGATTGGCGAAATATAAAAAACATATTTTAGACCTTCAATTTATTTTTGTAGGTCGCAGGTATTAGCGGATTTTATAGCATGACCGACATTACTTCGGTCACCATACGCAAACAACGATCTTCTATAAAATCTCTCCTACACACTCGAAACAACGACACAAACGATTGCTTCAGGCCAGCGGTGTAGCTTCCTAGCATCTTTTGCGATTTCGTCCATTGTTCCACAGGTCAGGCGACATAGAGGTATAGAAAGATGTATTTATATATATAAAACTGTCGATTTCTGTCCGTCTGAGACGTGGATGTCTAAACTCACTGGCCCAAATTTCTAAACTCACTGGCCCTATAATAAAAAAGGCTAAATTATGACGCAGAAAGAGTTTGTCCAAAAGGATGAGGCTTGGATTGTAATCGTGAAAAGGCAAAATTCGGGCTATCGAAATAGAAATGGCTACTTTTCGGCACCCGAGTTCTCTTTTCCCACGGGAGAAAAGGACCAAGAACTGACGGTACGAAGAGGGTGGAACGTGTGCTTTTATTCATTACATAGCGCTCGAAACGAGTCAAGCGCAACGCCACGATCCTGACTCTAGCGCCCACTCGTGCGTCTCCCAAGCCGCGGAGAGTGAAACTTGTTACATAAGCGTGCACCCTTTTTCGCCGTCCGGTAGATCCGCGCCGTCCACCTTGACGTCGACTTGAGACTTCTCTTCCTGTGTCTCGTCCTGCTCTGGATGCGAATCAATCGTCCCATCGACTGGAGCACGTGCTCTTTGCGCTGCATCACCTTGCGTAACCGCTCGACATCTTGCATTGTCAGCACGGTGCTATTGCGAATTCCCAGCTCATACTTCCATCCAAACGTTTCACAGCTCAGCTCCACCTTGCCTTGTTCGCCGTCCTCTTCCTCCATCCCTATCCACGCACCCATGGTCTTTCGCATAAATTGTGGCTGGTGACCGATGATCTCAATATGCGCCGTTAAAGCTCGCGTGATCCACGCCAGCTCCGTCACATCAGGCACGCTTGGCGTGCCATGATGGAACACGACGGCCGACGGATATAAGGACTCGCCGTCAACCGTCGCAATTTGCAGCGAGTGCTTCACAATCACATCGAGGTCGTCAACAGGCACGGACGTCGGAGGGCCGTAGAGAATGGACATTTCCTTTGCACCCCACGCCACCTCGTGCTCTCCAGATTTTCTCGAAGACTTTCCAGGCGGAGTGCAGCTAACCTTGTGGTCCTTCCAGTGCCCTCATTGGCACTGGGCATCACAGTAAAATATACACTTACAACGCGTGCACCTTTTAAGCTTCTGGCAAGGAGCCCGGCGTTTGTCGCACTTGGCACTGCGACGTAGTTCCGGATTTTCCATCAAGCAGGTTATTCACCAGGAGGTAGGACGCGATGCTCCAAATCTGCACGAGTGTAAAAGAAGGCCATACCACGAAAATGTTCGAGGCCGTCGCCATTTTCCCCATTTCCCGTGTGCGTACTGATGACGGACGAGAAGACGGTACCCCTGCCGACCCATCAGTCGCAATTCTTCCTTGCCTACAACATCGATTTGAGTGACCTGTCGCTCGGCAAGCTTATCCCATGGCTTGAGCTTTGCGTATTGCTCACAGGCTACGTAGAAAGCAGCGAGCACCGTGGGCGTCACACCACTGCCCGATAGTAGTCCTGGACGCTCACTCACTTCCGCGACGGATGCAAGATCAAGTGTTTGGATAATTCCCTACATTTCACTAAATTACAATCCAAGCCTCATCCATGTGGACAAAGTCATTTCTGCGCCATAATTTAGCCTTTTTTATTATGAGGTCCACTAAACAGTACCGTGTCCAAATAGGCTTATTTAGAACTCGATTTTACTCGATTTTGATTGGCTGTGTTCAGCCTGCATTTTTTGCATTTTTTTGGGTCCCGCTCACTTTTGGCGCCTCTCCGCTGTCTCACATATACCACCCCATCCCACCAAGCAAACAAGCAACCAACCAACTAACCAACCAACCAATTGACAACGGAAACTTACCAAACAAACAACCCTAAACCCTAAACCCTAAACCCTCAACCCTTAACCCTACACTCTAAACCCTAAACCCTAGACCCCAAACCCTAAACCCTAAACCCTAAACCCTCCAGGCTGAAAGCAGCCAATCAAAATCGAGTAAAATCGAGTTCTAAATAGGCCTATTTGGACACGGTACTGTTTAGTTTTTCCCTTTTATTAGTGGGTTTCAAAGTTAGTTTGCAGATGATTTAGCAGAAAACCCAATTGTCCAACTGGAAGCGTTCTGCAAGTGGCTAAATTTGAAGCTCCCAGTCCCCACTCCTGCCGATAGGAAGTAAACAACCAATCAGATAGCGCGCTCTCGTCACTCACCATTGACACAATCACACTCACCCAGAATCACTTTTTCTGCAAAATCTTATGCAAGCCCGAGGCATTCAGGAAATTCTTCTTTCTGAAAATTTTGCAGATCGCTCTGATTGGCCGGATTTTTCTGCAAAATCATTTGCAAAATCTTCTGAACTAACTTTGAAACCCACTATTATAGGGCCAGTAATTTTAGACATTAGAGCCAGTGAGTTTAGACATCCAGTCTGAGACCTTACCTAATCGAATTCAAACCATACTATAAATCGGACCTAATTGAATTCTACTTTATAAATAGAGATAACGTCTAATATGCCCCTGTTTTGGCCCAAAAATTCTAAAATGCCCCTCTTCTTAAAAAAATCCTAAAATGCCCCTGTTTTCGCGGTGCCCTCCAATCGCTAAATTTAAGGCGACTATTTAATGAAACATTAGCTTGCCAATCATCTCTAAGTTTGAATGTCGGTATTACAGGGGCATATTAGACGTTATCTCTAGAATTTTTGGGTCAAAACTGGGGCATATTAGACGTTATCTCATATTTAATAAACTCCAGCGAAACATTGAGGGAAATTGGAACAAAATCTTGCATTATGATAAAGTATCGCACGTGTAACCTCAACAGCTCAATCAGAGGATGAGACATCTAGGACGAACTGATGGATAAAAACAATACCGATAATGAACCGGTTCAGGCGCCTTTCTATAGAAGAAGTTTTCACAACGGGCTCGGTGTTACTGCAGAATACTTTAGTCTCGTGCCCGGTAAATACAACCAAACAGGTGACAGAGCCTGTATTTCGTAGCACACAGCTCCGCAACAGCATCTGCTTTGCAGTAACTGGCATGCGCACGCACACAAGATCATCTCCAGTCGCTTCTGCCTGCAACAAATCGGTATTAAACTGCTCAGCAGTCACAACCTGGGACGGGTGACTGGCAGGATTCACGTCAATATTTTGTATTCCAAACTTTTTAGCGTGACGTGGGTCCATGACCAACGAAAAAGTGCCCTCAAAAATGGTAATTCAATTTTTTGGCTGCTAGCATTTCAATGTTCCTCGCAGCTCGTTGTGTCCCGCACCATCGATCGTGCAACTCTTGCCGTTCGATCCTCGACAAAATACAGCCAATAGTGGAATTGCTGTACGGATTTTTAGATTTATTTCACCGTCCAGCGATTTCGTTTCGATGAAAGCCATGTTAGTCGCATCTGTCTGCACCTGTGTTAGCGATTCGTGAGCCCTGTTTTCTTGATCAACAGTGACAGCCTCTGAACTATCGTGATTGTAACACTTTCCACCCTCCAAGAAATTTATGGGTCGATCCTTTTTTTGGTCTGCTGTCATTGGAGCTTGTACCTGCTGTTCTGTACTGCTATCGCTGTCATGTTTCAGCGCTTCAACAGATAGTAAGAACAAGTCGGTCGGGATAGTCTCATTACCTTAACAATATCACCACACGTAACTCTCCCCATTATCTCTGCTGCCAACTTCCCAATGGAGTAAGCGTCAATACCAGTCGACTTTTAGCCACATGATCTCCTCGATGACATTCTCGGTCTTCCAAGGCCTCTTTATGGCAAAAGAATTGTCGGGATGTCACATGTATTACTCACTTCTCGAAACGTCTGCAGCATAGCAATAAACAGGAAATATACGTTTGAAGGACGTTTCAATTGCGCCATCAACCCGCGCGGTCCAAAATTCCAAACGCTGTACTTGGAGCTGATTACGACATTATAAATAAAAGCTGACGGCGGCTCCACTACTTCTTCTTGCGCCCTTTTATCGCCACCGAAGAATAGCCACGATGATAGCCCACGATTGCCCAAAAGACTCGCTTC
Source organism: Peronosclerospora sorghi (assembly GCA_026184515.1). Lineage (NCBI taxonomy): Eukaryota > Oomycota > Peronosporomycetes > Peronosporales > Peronosporaceae > Peronosclerospora > Peronosclerospora sorghi. The sequence goes on along the minus strand of CM047584.1, from coordinate 5,534,882 downwards.
GCACTCCTTGTGGCGACGACGACGCTTTGTTTCATTTGCTCGCGTTTGAAGCATTTTTCGGTCCACATTAATGATACGCAAGTTTTGACTTGATAACTCGGACGACCCAGAGCTCGCGCAAGACTTCACATCGACCTGAGTCCTCATCTTAATACACGTTTTCGTTATGCGTGGGCCATGGAGGGTAGGTATTCCATTTATGGACTTGATAGATGTAAGAGATAACGTCTAATATCTAATATACCCCTGTAATACCGACATTCAAACTTAGAGATGATTGGCAAGCTAATGTTTCATTAAATAGTCGCCTTAAATTTAGCGAGTGGAGGGCACCGCGAAAACAGGGGCATTTTAGGATTTTTTTAAGAAGAGGGGCATTTTAGATTTTTTGGGCCAAAACAGGGGCATATTAGACGTTATCTCATAATAATATGCATATATGTAATTTTCCGTACTTAACCTAAGTTGTGTACAGAACACCAGGTTTTATCGAAAAGTCACAAAGCAAAAACGTTTCGTGCGACGCCGGGTGCCGCAGGAATTGCGCGCCCTTCCAACAGCCCACTCCATGGATATAATCTCCTTCTTCTAAAACGAAGCCAATGCTTCTCTCTCACTTGAATTGAGAAGAATCGTTTTGTACTGAAGGATTGGTGCTATGAGGGTCACTAGTCGCTGCGGGAGGTAAAATGTTGAATTCCAACGGGTGCCGACGGACTGAACAACTTTCAGGAAGTCTTCTTAATCACAATCGTTCATTTGCATCTGCGCCTCAAGGAGGAACTTGGTTTGCTACGGGCTGGTGGAGAACGTTGTAACGACATCCTTGGCTCTGTTGATAACTCGCGTCACTTCTGGATCTGAATTGATGCCGTCGAGGATGGATAATTGAAGAGTTTATGCGAAGCATGGGGATTGCTGGATACCGTGCCGTTCATTTAGCAAGCGTTGGCCATTGACACCTTTTGCTGCATTATCAGCGACAGTCCCAAACTCCTTGTAGAGACGGATGACACCTGTCAAGAGGTTTTGAATACAATCGTTTTTAACGAGAAAGCTACTTACGTTAGTTTACTGTGAATTTCAAAGACCAAATCTGAATATATCGAAAAATAAGACGCACAGCTATGAGCTCCCCTGTGTCGGGATACGGAAGTAATGCAATTGCAAGAACACACTCCTTCGTGACAAGTTTCTCATCCATCCAATGCAGCGTAACTCCAACATACGACATGCCACTTCTTGCAGTCCACATATCAAGAGTAATACTCACAGACGCTATCTCCGCTTCCCCAATCCCCAAATCCTCTATATTCCTTCTCACACGATCTTGTGAATCGAACAAGCTTCGCTTTAAGATTTTAATAGAAGGAACGTTGGCTTACGGGTTGAACGTCGCCACCATATCCTTGAAAGCGGGGGTCTTCGTCAAGACGATCGGCCGCATGTGTTCTGCGATAAAGCGAACGATAGATAGACTTATTGATCTTAAGTTTCTGGGGCGAGTACTCTGCGTACTTTTTCGTAGACTGTACGCTGAATGCCTGTTGAATGGTTTGCTGCTGCATTGTAGTCTTTACCCGAAATCCCATCCTCCAAAACGACGCGACCGTCATTAATCATAGTCCTAGTGACATTGTGTTCGTTTGCATATGACGCCAAAGATTTCCCGTCAACCCTGAATCTTAAACGGTCCCATAACTCGTAAGATCAAATTCAATGAACACTAAGTTATGTTGTACCTTTTTGAACAACCCCTTACCCCCACTGACTTGAAACGTGTAGTGAGGAACACTATTCTTCATAACCTGGCTAAAGTACTGGCGAACCAGGGATGTTGTTGCTCGATTCCTCGACTTTTTGGTTATGCGAGATGAGGCGCCTGAATCTACAGAGGCTGTTGCAGAGCCTGGCCTTTGAGTCTCATCACGGGTACATACACTTTCAAACTCTGTTAAATCTTCGTCTTTGAGTCACAAAAGTTTTGGTGCAGAAGAAGACATGATGATATATAGTAAGGTAGTATAACAAAACGTTAAAAACAGAGTGCAAAAAAGTGAAGGAATTGTTGCACAAAGTATTGAGCAACCAATAAATTATTTGGATCCTCACAGACGCAAAAATATGACCCGCGTAACCTTGTTACCAACCCGGGTCAGGTGGTGGCCTACCCATTTTTTACCCGGGTAAGAAAATCTTACCCGGGTCATTTAACTAGGTGTGCGCCTAGAATTTTCCATTTTTTATTAGGCGCCCTTCCACACACATCGGGGGGGGGTTACCCGGGTATACTAGTAGACTACAGTATGGGCATGCTAGCCTAGCCTAGGATAACCCAGCTACTGATGTATTATACAGGACATAAAGTACACCACAACCGGAAGAAATCAACAACGGTTCTTTCGCTCACCACCCTTCTCCCCGAGTACCACCGACTACACCGAACACACCACCTGCACTTCCTCTGCCTCCGCAAATCTGCCTGTGGTTCTATAGGTTGAAACATCAAGGTAGGTGTAGCAGGTTCGTATACGCACAGTGCGGCTAGCGCACAGATGAAGACTTTCCTAAAGCGGCGATGTGACGCTACTTAGCCGATACGCCCTTGTAAAAGGGCTTAGTAAGAGAGTTCTCCCTTACCGGGGCCAAGATTTCCCTTGGTTTACTTGTTAGAATTAAGTAACGCCTTGAAACAAGGCTTCCCTTAGAAAGGGAGTAGCTAAAGGAGGTATTCCTTTGGCTAAAAACACTCACAGCATGCGCGACCGGTCGAGGTCGTGCGCCTTGCTGGATTAGTGTTATTTGTAAACTGAATGTATATTTAATATGTAATTAGCCTAAGTTAATTAAACTAATGTAAACTATAAGTAATACTAAGTAGAACTTACTACATTCGTACCTAGCTGAAATGTAATGTACACCACCTGTGTACTAACACGTGGCAGGCTGCCACGCCTCCGCCAAGGGCTCCTTCCCTGATTGGTTAAAATAACCAATAGGTCCAAACCTTTCGGACCGGTCAATACTTGACATCAACCGTCGTGTACTTACACAACATAACCAAATGTAACCAGAATGTAACCCTGTTACATCCTCCCCCATCAAGACTATTGCTTACGCAATAATCAATTATAGTTGGTGAACTCCAACTGCCAGAACTTCTGGCTTACCATGAGCACCTATAGTGGTGCTGAGGGTTCTCCTCGAGAAGAGTGTGGAGACTATTCCAATAACTCGGAGGTGGATGCCCTTGGGGATATCTCCCCAAAGGCTGACCGCTCCGGCAACGCCGAACGGCGATTTCGGGAACCTAATCCGTTCCCCACACGTGTTGAAAATGCACTAGCTAGTGCGCTACCCCTGCCAATGTCGGATGATACATCCGGATCGCCGAAGGTGATCATCACCAATGAGCTAGACACGGCTCAGGAAGCCCGACATGCCGTACCGGCACGGAAGGGTCCTCGTGACCCTCAAAAGAAGGCTAAGAACGAGGTGAAGAGGGGATTAGCCTCCCATATCCCTGGACTGCGGCTGTACTGCCGCGTGAAATCGCGCGCCGGAGACATCTCCGGGCAAAACTGCTAACGCCCAAGAAGTTTACTGTCGACTCGTACCAAGCGCGCCTCGGGAAACAGGCACGGGGTGTCGCTGTTGAGACCCTCCGCGAGGTTTCCTTCGTTCTCCTACGAGGCGAAGATGTCGTGGAGGCAGAGCGGACATTCCGCGCTTGGGCGGAAAGGGAGAAGCGTCTACCTGACTTTAGCGAGCTGTATAACAGCTATTCCGAACCTAACATTCGGAAGAGAGGGCGTTGCTGTAGCCGGTGCGTATACGCACGGTGCGGCTAGCGCACAGAAGAAGACTCTTCCTTAAAGCGGTGTCTACCGCTACTTAGCCGATACGCCCTTGTGGTGGAGCCAAGTTCGAAATAGAATACATTTGTATCGACAACCTGACCACCAGCATCGTGCCCAGCCTTCCAACTTACGGGGAGGGGTACCCCGCGGACCTCCATTCGAAATCTGGTCCGATCGTCCACTGCTGGCAGACGACCGGTCATCATCCAAGACACTTGGTCTGATTCACTTAAGTTCATCTCACCTTGTGTACCCGATGGAATGGGCTAGTTACACACTCGGTGGATCGGGATCGCAAATCGATCTGATTCGGTCTTGAATATGAGACCGTTCTGTCTAGGTGTACCTAGGGCGGAACTCTTCACCCCAGGTACGTACAGACCAGAAACACTTCCAAAAAATAAATTCCAATAGGTCGATCGTCCAAACGATCTAGACCTGACCAATACGAAATAATAGAGGGTAGACCAATCAACCGGTCTAGCCCCTGACCAATATGAGAGAAGACCAAAACCGATCTAAACGCCAACCAATGTTACAATGAGCCAATATGTCCACGTAAAGACCCAATATGCCCGTGAAACTCCACAAACGATATCTCCACGTAAAGACCAATCCAGTGAATAGCACGTTCCAAACGTACTTGAGTCAAAGTGTCGAGATCGCCAAATCGTACTCCCGTCGAGGGACTTCCGGTGGCCAAAGTGCGCGTGCAGCACGTCCAGACCAGGTATAATAGGCAAGAGGGGATAATTCAACTCTATGCCCCCAAACACTCCGCGGCGGGCGGAGGCGACTAGTGTACGTGAAAAGAATAATGGCGACCCCTTGCTGCGGTGTAGACCAAGACCAGAAGAGGTGTTTGCCACTTATTCCTAGACCAAAAGACTTTTACTTGGAAAATCCGCAACCAAAAGACTCTTACTTGGAAAATACACAACCAAAAGACTCTTACTTGGAAAATCCTCAACTAACCAATAATACTACCTCCCTATGGTCCCTAATGTACCCACATGAAAATATGTAAAATACCCAATGTCAGGTGACTCACCAAAACTTGCGTTCTTGACACTCCTTGAATCTGATAGGCTAAAAAGCCCCCCCCCCTTGTTTAGACCAATCGGAAACTCGACCAACTGCCTTGACCAAAAGTGACCAAATTTGTGGTACACTTCACCGCAGCCGCCCCTGAGTCCGACCGTGTCGCACAACGATAACGGTCTGACTCACCCATCACTCGACCAACTGGACCTTGGTCACTCACACTTCTTCCCCATGGACCAAACATCTTCGACACCTGCGTCAGGTACTGACTTTACTGCACTTGATCTTCTTATGCTTCCCTTTGACGTTTGTTCTTGTTGTTCTTGCAGAAACTCTATGCGCCGAGTCGCCCCACCTTGCTTCGCCTGTCCGGTCGGCTCGGTCTGACAGCCCACGTAACTCTCGTGCACTTCAAACATCGTAAGAGCGTCAGACTGCAGCCGACACGCAGATGCAGGATATGCTTGCAGAAAACATGCGTCTCAGGACCCAGGTGGCCCACCAGGAAACACGAGGTGCGCATCTTTGGTCTTCGTCTTTTACTTGTCTTGGCCCTCGTTTGTCTTCAGCTCTCATCCCTCCCAGCTTCGTCAAGGCAATAGGTGCCTTGCTTGATGCGGATAGTCAGTCCGACGATCATGTTGACCAGCTTCGACCAATTTTAGAGGATCTGGTAAGCGCGCGTCATGAGCTGTCCCGTCTGGAGGCTCATCAGTCCCATCTCCGGGATCAACATGCACTTGTTCGCCGGCAGCAGCTGGACGGACAGTTTGACGCGACCTCATTGCGCATGCAAGGCGACGACTTCGCGCGATGCATTGCCGAGCTTCAAATTTCAATTCAAGACCAGACCGGGAAGGTTAGGTCTTATCAAGACAAGTCAGATGCTTGGACGCTAGAGTCGGGTCGTCGTCAGGTGGCACTAGACCAGTGCCGCCAGCGCTTGATGAACTTGCTGCATCCGTCTTCGGCTGCTTCCTCCAGCATAGATTGGTCTGCGTCGGCAACCTTAGTCACCTCGGAGCAAGAGCAAGACCGCTTGCAGCAGGAACAAGACCGACATCGTTCATTGGCTGATATTCAGCAGCCCGAAATTGCACAAAAATCGAAGAAGCACGCGGACGCGCCGGGTAGCTCGAAAGCGCGGGGCACTGCGCGCGAACCCAGACTCGGGGGGAAGCCTGCAGCGCCTCATAAGCGAGCCAAGACACAGGCGATTCTTATGGAATCGGACTCGGACACGGACGAAATCTACAGCCCCTCGGAAAGTCGAGTGCCCTCGCGCCGTACTGCAAATCGCACCAAGCACACAGGGGTCTCGTCCGAGGAGGACTCAATCGAAGGGTCCTGCGATTACGAGTTTATGGTCGCCATCCAGTCCAAGTCGCAGACGTGTCGGCGTAAAAGTTCCGTCCAAGCGGCATCGTCATCGGGGTCGGAGCAGAAGACCAGTCTGCCAGGTGACAGCACGCCAGCATATGGGTCAGCGAAATCGGCGCCTTCGTTCCTGCCTGGCACGTATGGACTGCACCACCACGCCCGGCTAAAAGATATGGCAATTGGAGATCGCCCACTTCCGCCGCGGACCTCGGATGTCACCTTGCCCTGATCGTCGGGGCAGATTGGTAGCTTGCACCGGTCCGCCCTGACCAAGAAGATCCTGGTCCGGTCCACATCAATACCGAGATCGGCGCTATTCCAAGAGGCGCTCGGGTGCGTCGAGTGGCTCAAGGGCTCGGGGCGTAGCGCGCGACTCCGAACACGAGTAGAAGCAAGCGCCTCCCCACAAGAAAGCAAGACGCAGGCGCTCCTCATGAGCCAAAAATCGGATGCAAGTGATGCGTTTAACATCACCAAATCCCATGCACCCTCACGCCCCCGCGGGCGCATTCAGGTGGTACGATTTCCCAGCAAAATTCGGGCGGAAATTCTCACCATTCATTGGCTGAAATTCGGCACCCCAAAATTCACGCACGCAATGAGAAGAGCAAGGGCGCATCAGAAGGCGCGAGGGCGCGGGCCCTTGCGCGCGACCTAGAGCACGAGAAGAAACCGGAAATGGTGTAATCACTAGCGAAGATACGGGCGCAACTCCAAAGTGCGGTGAAGGATGCAGTTACGGAGAGGAAGGACTCCAAAAATCGCGCGCCCTCGACCCGTTTCGCCGCCCAACCGGTCTCGGGTGGATTATCGTGCCGCTCATTGGCTAAAAATCCGCCCCACGGAATTTACAAACAAAATCGAAAGCGCGAAGACGCGTAGAGTGGCGCGATGGCGCGGGCTCTAGCGTGCGACCTGGAGCGCCAAAAGAAGCTCAAAGCGGTGCGAACGCAAGCTAAGACGCGGGCGCAACTTCCAAAAGCGCCGGGGGATCCAGTTGTGAAGAGGAAGGCTTCGAAAAATCGCGCGCCCTCGACCCGCCACACCGTTCGGTCCAAGTCGGTATTGGTCTCGCCTGGGGCGGCTTTGGAGGGTGGATCGGTGGGTTCAGATGATCTCCTTCCCGCTTTATCTCAATCCCAATCCACCCAGCATCGTCGATCCGCTGTCGCAGTTGAAGAGCCGACGTCAGAAGAAGACCAAGTGGCGCACTCGGAGGATGACATCGATAAGGGTCGTCGAAACTGGCTGTCGACGCGCCCAAACCAACTTTTATGCCCGGGACTTCTGTTCGATATCGTCATGATTTGTCGTGGGCATTGAAGGTTAACGTGACTCTTCCTCCTTCTGGTCTGGTCACTGCCGACCCTCGAAGGACCCGATCTGGTCTGGCCACTGCCAAGGCGTCGCGTTGAGAAGACCAGGTTGTTAGCCGATGACGGCATATGGTACCCCGGTCTTGATTGCGCTTAGCCGGTCGCGGACCTCAAGGATGATTTGGTCAAGCTTGACCAGAAGGAACCCTGTCGCAACCAATTTCAAGACCAATTTGCAGGCCATCCGGCGCTGACCATCGGCCGCCTGTGGGGTGATAGCGAATGAAGTCCCAGGTAGTCGACCAGATAGCTCGTAATACATGTCATCACTTCTTTTTCACATATCTGATCATCAAATCACTTGAACTAATTTAACCACTTTCTCAGAGTTGCACCAAACACGTTATCATAAACCGTTCCACCCACATCGCGAAAAATAGTCATCACATTCGTCACTCCACTACTCCAATTCGTCACAGTTCATCCCATTTTCACAGCAACTTCGGACCTTCCACATGTTCACACCGGTCTAGACCGACCGATGCTACTGCGTGTCTTGGTCTTGGTCTTCATGAGTCTGCATCACTGCGAAGCGATTACGACTGACTCGTTCTCGTTCGAACTCTCGTAGAAGATCCCCGCAATTCAAGTCGAGCTCGTCGACCCAAGTTGATTCATCATGGTCCTTCCATCAGACCAGGTACTCTCGGTGAGTCCGATCGAACCTGGTCTTCTTGGTCGACCGAACATCTAAGACCTTCTCCACTTCAAACTCGTCTTCCTCTAATGGTCGTTCCCAAATGTCCTCCGGCAGTAACGCTTCATCGAAATCAAATATTTTTTCTTCGTCTACCAGACAGGGAGTTTTGGGTCGATCAGGAAATTCTCGGACCAGCTTCAACTTGGACACATGCACGATCGGGAAGACCTTGTAATCTGTACCAGTTGTTACTAGACGGGCAGCGTGCTCACCGATCAGCTCGGCAACACGGAAAGGGCCGTGACACATGTGAGCCAGCTTCTTCGCATAGCCCTCTTTCACTCGGTCTAGGTATAGCCATACCCTCTCCCCTGGTTCTATACCGTGGGGTCGGACCTGGTCATTGGTCCGGTCTGCCCGGTCTTCTGTGGCCTGACGCAGCTTTTCGTTGACGACTTCTTTTGCATGCTGGTAGTGTTTCTGGACCTGCATGCGCCAGCGTCTAGCATCGCGATCGCGGGTCCGGGTGCAACCGATAGGTATCGCAGCTTCCAGTGTCGACCGAGGGTCCCATCCATATGTCAGATAAAAAGGCGTTTCTCCTCGGACCCGATCGGTAGACGAGTTGAGTGCAAACACCAGCCTTTCTGCAAACTCGTCCCAATCTCGCTGGTCTGGGTCAGCAACGTACATCTTTATCGCCCTCGTTATGGTCTGCACCATGCGTTCCGCCGATCCATTTGCTTGCGGACGATATGCCATCGTCGCACTCTGTTTCTGGCCCAGCATGTTATTGAACGACCGGAACACCTCGGCCATAAAACCGGGTTCCAGATCGTGCCTGATGACCTCGCTGGCGCCGAATCTTCGGAGCTATGGGCGATCTGCTCCGCAGACCGAGATGCACTTGCCTTCGCGATAACTAGACCAGTGAAAAGGTCTACCCATATCAGCAGATCAGTGTTGCCGCGCGTCGATCTAGGCAGTGACGGTATGTGGTCCATCGCTATGACCTGGAAAGGGTAGGTAGCTTCGATATTTCCGGGCAATCGCCCCTTGATTACCGGTCTACCCTTTCCGGTCTCGCAATCCGTGCAACAGCCCACATATTTCTGCACACTGCGGAAAAAATCCTCTCCAGTGGAAGTGGGACCTGATATTGTGATAGGTCCTGCCTATGCCCTGATGTCCCCCTTCTAGACTCACGTGATAGTGATGAAGGACATCCGGCTGCAGCAACTCGGGGATCACTAATTTCGCCTGTCGGTCCCTTCAACAAATCCCGGAATATCAGACACTTTTCACGTTTAGGGGTCTGGTCTCGCAGGAACTCAGACTTGACCCGACCGAGCCAAGACCGGGCCTGGTCTTCATCAGCATCCTTGCCAGTGAAGTCCTTGAGGTCGGTCGTCGCGGCCATACGGATGCGCGGAATCGCAGCAGATCCAAAGTCGTAAGCAATGGTGGAGGCTAGGTTAGCCTTGCGTGGCTTGCCAGTGCCCGTACCGTCTGACCCACAGTGGTCGTCAAGACCGCCGACCGACTCCATGTCACAGTCACTTGTCTTGCTTGGTCTAAGCGTTCTGGCCGGTTGCGGCTTGCGCTTCCCTTTCCGACTTGCTTATCACTTCGAGTGGGCTTGTCCACAGATGTTACCGATTCCATATCTACATCTCGGCAAACATTGACACTTTGCTGGGTAGACCGGTCTTGGACATGTGGGCGCAGAGGTGGTCTAACCCGGTCTTCCATGAAACGCTCCATCATCGTCTCAAACATGGCTTGGACGTTAGCTGGAGTCATGGGCAACGTGTTGATACCCTCCTTTTTCGGAACTGAGGCCTGTGGGGGTCGCTGGAGCTCCGACTGGCAAGCAGCCTTTTGCTGCCGCACGTCTTTTTTTGTTCCGGCTGGACATGGTCCACCCCCATGGTCATCCTCTCGACACCAGTCTCCAACTCTGATGAGCTGTTCGAGGCCGGTGGAGATTGATAAACCGATTCGTCATCAGAACCAATGTCAACAAGCGCTGTGGAGACTTCAGCGACCTTCACTGCTGCGGTGGGAGTTGGGCGGCGAACCGCCCCCACCAGTGGGACCAAATGGTCGTGGAAGGTCGACATCGACGATTTCAGCCTCCAAGTCTCAAATTCAAATAGTTTTTGGACATCGGAGGGGTTCTGCATTTTAATGCCAACCTCCGCCAACATCGCCACCAAGTTCTTCACCAACAGTAATGGGCGATCACTCTGGATCGGTTCGGTAGTGGGGCCGAGAAGATGGTCGGGGATCTGGAGGTTCAACACCCGAGAGACCACGTCAAAGCGAACAAATCGTTTCAGCTCAAAAATGTAATACATCTTGCTTAGGTCTTCTTCAGTGATGCCTCCATCTCCGACCTGCGACTTTTCTTCAAGGTCGTCTTCGTCGGCCGGCATTCCCAACCCTTTCTTGGGAATCTTGGGGACCTTGGGGACCTTGGGTAGGTTGGTCTGATCGTTCTGATCAGCCTCCAAGTTTTTTTTGTCTTTTGATTTTCCATCAACTTTTTTATGCACATACATAGGATCAGGACCTTGGTCCTGATCCTTTCCGGGACTATAGCAGGACTTGCTATAGTCCCGCGGCTCCGGTGGGAGCCTTTTGGGGAGGAAAAAAATTATTAATCCCGATCTGGTCCTCCACGAGGCCAGACCGGACATCGCCATCTTTATCGAGAGCGAAGACGTAAGGTGATGGCCTTTCCTTACTCCCTCTCCAGAACGATTCCAAATTCAAATCTTCAAATTCAATCTTTGATGACACCTCGCGGTGATATCCACGATCACCAAGTGATCCGGGCACGCGCACCATTGTGGTGGAGTCAAGTTCGAAATAGAATACATTTGTATCGACAACCTGACCACCACCATCGTGCCCAGCCTTCCAACTTACGGGAGGGGGTACCCCGCGGACCTCCATTCGAAATCTGGTCCGATCGTCCGCTGCTGGCAGACGACCGGTTATCATCCAAAGACACTTGGTCCGATTCACTTAAGTTCATCTCACCTTGTGTACCCGATGGAATGGGCTAGTTACACACTCGGTGGATCGGGATCGCAAATCGATCTGATTCGGTCTTGAATATGAGACCGTTCTGTCTAGGTGTACCTAGGGCGGAACTCTTCACCCCAGGTACGTACAGACCAGAAACACTTCCAAAAAATAAATTCCAATAGGTCGATCGTCCAAACGATCTAGACCTGACCAATACGAAATAATAGAGGGTAGACCAATCAACCGGTCTAGCCCCTGACCAATATGAGAGAAGACCAAAACCGATCTAAACGCCAACCAATGTTACAATAAGCCAATATGTCCACGTAAAGACCCAATATGCCCGTGAAACTCCACAAACGATATCTCCACGTAACGAAAAATCCACTTGTTAGTACGTTCCAAACGTACGTGACTTAAACTTGAGGAAGTCGACCAATGCGTGCTCCCGTCGAGGGACTTCCGGCTGGACAAATGCGCGTTTGGCGCGTCCAGACCGGGTATAATGAGCTAGAGGGGATTACTCGACCCTCTGCTCCCAAACACTCCGCGGCGGGCGGAGGCGACTGATGAACATAGCAAAGGTTTAAACGACCTCCTGTTGAGGTGTTAGCCCGAAGGCAAAACCAAAAGATTCCAAATGACTTCTTCTCTTTTAGGCAAATCCACAACTCAAACCAATACTACCTCCCTACGGTCCCAATATGTACCCACATGAAAATATGTAAAATACCCAATGTCAGGTGACTCACCAAAACTTGCGTTCTTGACACTCCTTGAATCTGATAGGCTAAAAAGCCCCCCCCCCCCTTGTTTAGACCAATCGGAAACTCGACCAACTGCCTTGACCAAAAGTGACCAAATTTGTGGTACACTTCACCACACCCTTATAAAGGGCTTAGTAGGAGAGATCTCCTACTCGGGGCCAAGATTCCCGGGTTGGTTTACTAATTAGCCTTAACGGATATGTTCCCTTTACGGGATGTAGGTAAAGGGAGGACTCCCTCTTACCTACGACACTCACTGCACGCGCGACCGGTCGAGGTCGCGCGACTGTACTTTAGAGTGAAATGTTAACTGAATATATTTAATATGTAATTAGCCTAAATTAATTTAAACTAATATAAACTATATGTAATACTAAGTAGAATATTCCTAATTCGTACCTAGCTAAAATGTAGTGTACACACCTGTGTACGGACACGTGGATGGCTGACACTCCACCACACCAAGGGCCCCTGCCCTGATTGGTTAAAATAACCAAATGTTCAAAACATTTCAAACCGGCCAATACTGACCTCAACCGTGGTGTACTCATGTACACCAACACTAAATGTAACCCGAATGTAACCCCGTTACATCCTCCCCCATCAATACTATTGCTTACGCAATAATCAAAATCTTGTTGGAGAACTCCAACGACAGTTCCTCTGGCCATCCATATGTACACCTCCAGTGGTGCTATGGAGTCTCCTCTAGAAGAGGTAGACTACTCCGAAAACTCGGAAGTGGATGCCTTTGGGGATACCTTCCCAATGGTGAGCCGCTCCGACAGCGCCGAACGGCGTTGTCGGCAGCCTAATCCATTCCCCACACGTGGGGAAAATGCACTAACCAGTGCGGCACCCCTTCCCATATCGGATGATGCATCCGAATCGCCAAAGGCTATTGTCACTAATGAGCTGGACGAAGCTCAAGACACCCAACTTGCCGCACAGGCACTAAGGGCTGCGTTACGCGCCCCCAAACGCCCGTCAAGGGCGGCTTATAATTTTGATGGTCCTCGTGACCTTCCAAGGTGGGCCAGACGTTTGGTAAGGACTAGTTTAGCGTCCTATACCCCTGGCCCCGCGGCTGAACAGCCGTATCAACGCGAACTCCGTGAGAAACTCCGGCAACAACTCCTTACACAAAATCAGTTCACTAGCGTCTCGTACCGAGAGCGCTTAAACAGGCAGGCACAGGGTGCCCCTGTTGAGAACCTCCGCGAGGTTCCTTTCGTTCTTTCTCCGGGAGAAAGTGCCGATGATGCAGAGAAGAAGTTCTGCGCTTGGGCGGAAGGGGAGAAGCTTCTCCCCAGCTTCGATGAGCCGCATGACAGCTATTCCCGTCGAGACATTTTGGTGGAGAGGGTGTTGCGCCTGACATTTGCCAAAGCCAAAGCGATGGAGCAACTACGTGCTCCGTATCGCACGTTCTACGCCAGCGTCCCTGTCTCCACCATGGTGTCCGAAGACAGTGTGATCGTCACATCTGCTCCGGCGAACTCCCACTTATTGGGAGTGAAGGGGCTTCCCATGCCCCTCTGGTCGTTGACCTACAGCGGGATTCTACCGCTCAAAAGCGTCAACGACGTCGCGGCAATCCTGCCGTAGGGGAGTCTCGAACTCCCACGAACTTTGTGAGTGTGGATAACCCTTCCACTTACCAGATACTGGATTTGACTCCGATGATGGCGTCGCGCCATCAGCCGCTCCACATGAAAGTGTGGAGTACCCTCCGCATCAAGCATTGGAGGAGGAGGTCGCGCAATTTCGACGTGAGATTCGCTAGCGCTGTGATCGACACAGCCATCGCATCCATGATCTCTACGAGGGGATACGCGATGAGCGGGATGCCACTGATCGCTTCGAGAGGCGGCTTGCCTCTCTCGAGACGACCGTTGCGGAGCTTCGTGGTCGCATTTTAGCCCTTTCGGGCTTACTTCGCCCTGCGGTGCCTTACGGCTATCCGCCTTTCCACCCTCCTCCAGGAGGGGGCCCGCCTCCGGGTCCTGGTATGGCTTAAGCATACCGACATAAAAGGTTGGATGCGTACTCATCACCTTCGGGATGTCCAAGGTATACGATAAGCCCTTTCGGGCTAGTACCTTAAAGGGTCCCACAAACCAGGGGCGCAGTTTATTGCGCAACACATTTGAAACTGCATGTGTAGGAAGATTTTTAGCGTTTAATAAAACACTTTCTCCCACTTTGTACAACCTTTTGTTGCGCCGCCCCTTGCGGTCAGGTTGCTCCTTCTGCTTGTCTTGGCTTTCCGCCATGGCATCGCAGACGTGTCGTACGACACTAAGGCGCGTCGATAAGAACTTATCGATGTGCTTTCGCACCGATACAGGGCTGACATCGGGGAATCCTCCCCCCTCAAGCCCTGGTCCTCACACACGTGGCGTCAACGGAACCCTCGGATTCACTAATCCGTTCACGTAAAACGGGGTAAACCCCGTAGATGCATGTACCGAATTGTTGATAGCAAATTCAACCATCGGAAGCATCTCACTCCAACTCTTTGGAGAATCCGGAAATAAACTCCGGAGAATATCCTCCACAACGCGATTAACGCGTTCCGTCTGACTGTCCGTCTGTGGGTGATCCGCAGTGGACATGAGGAGCTTGGTGCCTAGTCCTTAAACAACGCTCCCCGGAATTGTCCCGTAAAACGGGGATCCCGATCCGACACAACGGAATCGGGTAGACCATGCTGTCGAAAGACACGGTCTAGGAACACTTTCGCCGTTCCTTGTCCATCTATGGACTCTGGCACCGCCGCCAGGTGAGCCATCTTGCTCAATCGGTCTACAAAGACCAATATGCCGGTGTTCCCGGCCTTATCCTTCGGAAAACCAAAGATAAAATCCATGATAATGGATTTCCAACACTCCGTTGGAACCGATAAGCTCGCCAAAGGCGCAGCTGAAATTGCAGAGGGTTTAACCCTCTGACACGTCTCGCAGGTGCTTATATACGCACCGACCCACTTATACATATTGGGCCACCAATACAAAGCGCTTAAAGCGCTGTAGGTCTTATCCCGACATAAATGACCCCCGATAGGGGCGTCATGTGCCTCAAAGAGGACTCTAACTTCAGTTCCTCATCATGAGGAACTACCACCCGCGGAGTGTCCTCCGCGCTCGTGCTATAAAATAGCAGACCGTCACAGTACCTGTAACGGTGTAAACGAGCTTTAGCTCTACTTGACAGGGTTGGCTCAGACGAGCCAAGACCCTTTTCACCTAACGCGCTGATAAGCGCCGTACATTGTGGGTCTTTCTCATACCCTGGCGTATGAGATCCACCACAGATGTGGTGACGAATGTCGCGTGAGCGAGCTAGTAATCGGGACGACGCGATAACTCGTCTGCAAGCACGTTCTGCTTGCCAGGTTTATACTTAACCTCAAAGTTGTACTCCGCAAAGAAGGAGAGCCAACGGGCCATCCGTTGCGAGAGATGAGGCGACTTTGTCACTGTCCGTAAGGACGCGTGGTCAGTATAAACCACGAACGGCTTTGAGCCGAGTAGGTGAACCCTAAATTTGACAAGAGCATACTTCATTGCAAGTAGCTCCTTGTCATGAACGGTATAATTCCGTTCCGCAGCTTTAATCTGCCTCGACTCAAATGCAATTACGCGTTCCCTTCCTGCATCGTCTGCTTGTAACAAAGCACATCCGATTGCGAAATCGGAGGCGTCGCAGACGACACTAAATGGTTTCCCAGAATCTGGGAGAGAAAGAACGGGAGCTTTTAACAAGCTTCCCTTAACCGCTTCGAAAGCGTTTTGTTGTTTGGTCTTCCAACACCAATCAACATCCTTCTTAAGAAGGTCGATCAATGGCTTCGCCATTTCAGCGTAGTTCTCGCTGTACTTGTGGAGATAGTTGGCTAATCCAAGCCACTTCCGTAAATATCTAAGATTTAAAGGCGAAGGCCACTCCACAATGGCTTTCACCTTCGCGGGATCCGCCCGCACTCCATACTTACCGATGAAGCATCCGAGGAAAGGTATTTTCTCAGCACCAAAAAAAAGATACATTTGGATGCGTTTGCATATAACTTATGCTCTCGCATACATTCGAGCACCGCTCGAAGGTGTATCAGGTGCGTCTGAACATCAGAAGAGTCGCCTTCCGCGTGACTATGAACGAATATATCGTCGAAGTACGTCTGGGTGTACTTTCTATGAGGGCGGACGAGTTGAGTCACCAAGCGATTAAAAGTCGCTGGTGCATTTGAAAGCCCCTGTTCCATAACAATCCACTCCCACAGCATTCCACTAGGCGTGCTGACCGCTGTAAGCGGAATATCTGATGCTCTCATGAGCACCTGATAATACCCGTCCACCAGATCTAAGGCACTGTAAACAGTACAGCCCCCCATATTGTTCTGAAGGACATCCTTCCGAGGAATCGGAGTTTTCATGGGTACGGTAGCTGCATTCAGCTTATTGTACGCATGCACAATGCGCCACTTTCCGTTCGGTTTACGAACACAAAAGGTGGGAGACGAGTGGGGAGACTTTCTCTCCCGTACCATCCCTGTCTCTTCTTTCCCCTTGAAGAATGCGTCGATGACGTCGCATTGCTCCTTGGGGAGATGCCACTGCCTAGTGACGCAGTATTTGGTTACACGAACCAAATCAATTTCATGTCGGACTCCCCGATCCGGTGGTAACCCCATCGGCGGGTTGTCACTAATGACATCTCCGAATTCCTTAAGTAAGGAATGGTAAGGGTCCTCAGGATCCACAAGAATATTGAGGCCGCTTCGGGCATTCAATGCCTGTTTGGTTTGCACCAAAACTGACTCGTCCATCGTGGATGAGGAGTTCAACTCTTCTCCTCTTCCAGACGCAACACGACAATCTCGTCGATTTCATCTGCTTTCAAAGCAATTTCAAACTCGTTGAAAGACATATCCTCCAACGACAACAGTTCGCCTACCCCAGGTAGCCGTTCAAGGCTTACGCCTTCCGTGACAACACCTGTCACACTATTCAGCATCCGATAGGACTGCTGACTACTGGTCTCGGGACTCATCCCGTGACCCAGAAGGGGGGGAGTCAATTACCCCATCTATTGGAAACGTATCGCGCCTATCCACAGAGGTCGTTACCTCTACCACCGGTGACTCGCCGGTCTCACCTAATACGTCGTGGTCGGAATCAATTCCGACGTGCGAAAGAGACGAACTACGGGTCTCTTCGATTGGAAGCGCCTCGCGCTTAACCATAGGGGTCTCTACCCCTACCACTGGAGCCGCAACTTTTTCGCCGAACACGGCGTGGTCGGGAACCCCGACTTGCAAAAGAGACAAACCTTGTGTCTCTTCTCTAGTAAGCGCCGCGCGCTTAACCTCAGAGGAATCCACCTCTACCACTGGCAACTCACTATTCTCGCCGTTAACGGCGTGGGGATTAACCACCGAATCCCCCTCAATAAGGAACTATTCCTTAACGCCATTGGGACTGATCATTTCAGACATCCCAATCTCTGGTATCTCACGCCAGAATCGCTTTTGCGATCGAGCAAAGGTGGGTTCATGACTCGCCAATGGTCACCCGATCGCGGGTGCGTTGAGCCAATGGACTTAGACTTCCAGTCTATCCATGGCTCGTGGCATTTCAGCCACTTCATGCCCAGAATGAGGTCATACCTCGAGTCCAAATCCAGGATTAGGCAACGTTCTAAGTTGTCGAAGTCTGCAAACTTCAGCTTAAGGTCAATCGAGACCTTGGGTACAGAAATCTGTACGCCCGTCGCAAGACGGACCGTGACAATGTCACGAGAACGTGCCTCTAGGGCCTCGGCATACAGCCGACTCTTCTCAACAGAAGACCGTCTGACATAATTGTCAGACGCTCCAGAGTATATCAAGACTCTCCAAGGCTTATCAAAGCCTTTCACGTCCGCAAGGACGACCATCAAACCTGGCTGGTACACCAACTCGGTGCTAGAAAGCACCGTTTCACTCGGGATTTGTGCTGTTGGCCCATACCCCGGGGCTTAACAGCACTGAGGGATATCCCAGTATGGCGCCCCGCACCTAATGGAGCCGTCGTTTCCCGACGGCTTGGGCGAGGGCCTTTTACCCGCCCTTGGCCCCTTATAGCTAGTGTCTCGCTGGGGATTTTTAGGACATCTGTTCCGCTGATGATCCGTGCTTCCACACATGAAGCATCTTAGCGGCCCATGCCGCTGAAGCATTGCAAGGAGCTTCGCTTCGAAGCTCTGAGTGGTAGAGTCATAGTGACTCTTAACGGAAGGTTTAACCTCCGCTTCGACCTGACTCAGGTCCTTGGGTTCGGGAACCACCTTAGAGGAACGAAAGTTCCGTTCGGCGTTGAACGCCATCTTAAACGCCTCCCCCAGGGATTGGGGTCGGCTTCGGAAGAGCTCCGAACGTGCTGGCCCTTCTCTCAGGCCTCCCATGAACACGGGAATGGACACATCGTTAGGTACGCTTTCGCGTACATCCCTTCCAGCAAGGTCTTCAGTTCTTGGATATATGTTTCCAAGTCCCTAGTGACCTGACGGCACCTCAGAAACGCCAGCTGATTCTGGAAAACCAGATCAGGCGTGGCATACATGTCCATAAGCTTTTGCTTAAGGACTTCCCAGGTTGGGAACACGTCCGTGACCGACTCCGAACACGTGAACGCCCATGAACGGGCTTTACCCGTGAAATGGGTCAGTGCAAGTCCCACTTGCAAGTGATCAGCGATCACATTCGCTGTGGCGAAGGCCGTTTCACCTCTCGAAGCCACACATAAAGGTTATCACCTTTTTCACCGGTGAATTCCTTTATATTAAAGGACAACGGAGGGCGCACCCCCGTGGACGTGGAATGACTTCCACAAAAATTCGCCTCATGGGCGACGAGGGCGTTGACCCTCGCCTTTACGGCCTCAAGGCCCTGCTCCGTTAGGCGCTGCATGCCTTCGTCACCCAGTATAGATAACAGCCTGTTAAAGGCTTCCTGCTGGACGACGGTTAGCCTATCCGAATCGTCCTGATTCATCCTTTGCAGAGGAGGTTGTCCTCTACCAACACAGGTGTTGGATTGGATACTAGTGCTACCAGATGTAGCCGGTGCGTATACGCACGGTGCGGCTAGCGCACAGAGGAAGACTTTCCTAAAGCGGCGATACGCCGCTACTTAGCCGATACGCCCTTATAAAAGGGCTTAGTAAGAAATCGATCTCTTACTCGGGGCCAAGATTTCCCTTGGTTTACTAGTTAGTATAAACTAACGACTTGATACAAGGATTCCCTTTGAAAAGGGTTAGTTAAGGGAAGGTATTCCCTTCCAGTACAACACCCACTGCGCGCGCGACCGGACGAGGTCGTGCACCTAGCGGTCTTTAGTGTGAAATTTAAACTGATGTATATTTAATATGTAATTAGCCTAAATTAATTAAACTAATGTAAACTATATGTAATACTAAGTAGAACTTATTAATTCGTACCTAGCCGAAATGTAATGTACACCACCTGTGTACCAACACGAGGCAGGCTGCCACGCCTCCACCAAGGGCTCCTGCCCTGATTAGTTAAAATAACCAATAGG
>CM047584.1:5501089-5515187 GCA_026184515.1 Peronosclerospora sorghi | reverse complement strand
CATATCGCGCAATTGGGTTGACGGGCAGTTAGTCGGCTGGTCCATCAAGATCAAGGATCCGAACCATAATCATATGGGATGTGAGGATATGATCGCGTATTCAGAAACAAGACGTCCGGACATTTCGAAGTCTAGTGAAACCATTGAGGAACTGGCCAAAGCAGGGGTAAGCCATGTACAGTAGCTCGTGTTCTGCTCTATGTCGCTCTATTTCAAGCCTATGATGGAAGGAATGGATTCTAATACACGATCTCGTGATAGGAGAAGGAAAGGTTGATCTTGACATCATTGAAGCAACGAAATCCCGATGTGCTACTGATTGCCCAAGACATACATAACATCATACGTCAAGCAAGAGTCCTCGAATTACGAGGGAGAACTCCAATCGAAGCAGTACTTTCCAAGTTGGCCGAGAGCAACATCACTCACCGTGTGAAGTTCAAAGACGATCATCAGGTAACTCACCTATACTTCGCGCCTGAGCAATATTTTTTTTGGCTCTTGCTAGAAGGCATAGGTACATCCTGCTTCTGGTTGCCACCTACAAGACCAACAAGTATCGCCTGCCTTTACTACATGTCGTTTGCATCTCTTCGGGCGGCAAAACATTCTCGGTCTGTTTTTGCTTCCTCTTACGTGAGACCGAGGCATCCTACCAATGGGATATGGAATCCGTGACAGGATCTATGAGGGATGTGCACCGCCACAGATATTTGTGACCGACAGGTAACTGACACTCATGTCGACAATTCATTACACGTTTCCGGTAGCGAAGAACATCCTCTGTTCGTGGCACATTGAAAAGAATGTGCTACAGCACACACGGAATTTTTTTACCAACCAAGATGCCTTTAACGGTTCGCCAAATTCTGTAGAGCCGACATCAACTCCGGGACGAGGATTGATATGGACAAGGCTTGGAGGGATATCGTCCACATACATACTGATACCATGAAAGCAGTTGCATATCTGGAATCTACATGGATTCCCAATCGTGAAAGGTTTTTTAAGGCATGGGTAAACCAAGTCTTGAATTTCGACCATCTCGTCTTCTCACGCATTGAAGGCACCCATGCCACACTGAAGCAGTGGATCAATTAATTGATGATAGAGCTTCGAGATGTCTACCATCTATTGTGATAACAAGTCTAGCGTTATCAAGAACGAGTTGTACACTGATGCAACAACATCGTTGACGACACATACTCACCCCCTGTGGCGTGCGGTGGCACGGAAGATATCTCACTTCGTATTGAAGAAGATGCATGCTCAGTACAAGCACGCGATAAGAAGGACTGCTGACAGTGCAGCCTGTAGCAATATCTTTCGGTAAGTGAACTTTGTTTGTTGGCGTTGGATGTTTTAGGATACTCAATTTCTCTGTGGAACAGAACCACCATGGGTCTTCAATGTGAATACGACATTGAGGATCTGTTGAAGGAGGGACTTCCGATACGCCTTGAGCAAGTGCATCCGCAGTGGTGGCTGCGGACCCCGGAATCCAACGATATCCCACCAACTAGCACTCCAAGTTTTGATGACAGCATCAGGTCCCTAAGGGAGCAAAACGAATCTATGCCCCCAGATCAAAGGATCCTGCTTGAAATGGAACTCGTTCTATTGGCATCTAGGGCGTCCGAACTTGCCATTCTTCCCCCTCCAGACGTACGAACCAGTGGAAGACCCCAAGGACTGCATAACAGTAGCAATATCCCAGCATCCAGCACACGCAGGGAACCCTCAGGATTCGAAGTGGTAGAAACAGTCGCAAGTGCAGTAGGTGTAAGATGGAAGACCACAATAAGAGGACTTGCCGACAGCCAACCATCCTGTGATCACATCGTAATGTCGAAGTTCTCTGTTGGGGTATTCGTTGTGTCTCGCTGGGTGTTCGTCGCGTCTTGGGGGTTGTTTGTTGCGTCTTAGGGGTACCCGGAGTAGTGGTCGACTACAGTAGTCTAGACTAGTAGACATCTAAGTAGACTATCAGGAGTGGTTAGACACTGATGACTAGTCGATTCCCGTATCACTATAATATACTGTAGTCTACTAGTCTACCCGAGTGACCCCCCCCCCCGGTTTGTGTGTGTGGAAGGACGCCCTTTTTATTAACCTTGCTAAATAAGATCGATTTGGTACCCGTTCGGGATATAATTTGAGTCTTGCCGAAACCAATAGGGTTATATTGCAGAATTGCAAAAGCATCGAGGCAGGGTACATTCTAGCGATGTTGCTAAGGCAACATCTGCCACATCAAAGCGATTTCCGAACTATCCACTGTAAGTATAACACACTAATTGCACCTAACCTGTCAAATAATAATTGTTTAAACGGGTGCAGGCCTGCACTCGTTATAAAAATTCTTGTTTAAAGGTCACATAAGCTGATCAAGCATAATAAATTTGATTCTATCTACCCCAGCTGGCCAATGTTTATCAGCTGATGACAGAGATCTACTAGTATTGAAGCACTTCTGAATAAAAAGGAGGGCGGCGACCTATATAAAGGTAAGAAGACACTTGAGCCCGGCGCGATGAGTTGGAAAGTGAATTTAGTTAGAGCGTTAACTATAATATAAAAAACCCTACTAGACTGATGTAAAGCACTTGCACCTTGCGCGCCCTGTGCTCGCTCTCTTCTGCCGCCTCTGCAGCATTTCCATACCCTTTTTGTCCTTCCATCCATGATGACTCCAGACTTCGTGCTGCCACAGCCACTAGTCCACCTGGCGCTATCCAGTGCTACAGCCACTAGTCCATCTAGCGTCATCCAGTACTAAAGCCAGTACTAATCGTCATCGTGGGTGACGCCGTCTGCATCACTGCTCGAATTCGTCGTCTGGTCCAACACTCCCACTCGGTGAATGCCGAGCAGCTCTCAAAAGTAGCTGAACTTCGTCCGACCTAGAGGCTTAGTAAAATGGTCTGCAATCATTTAGCTGGTCGGACAGTACTAGTCCATCTGATAGCTTCTCACGTATCCAATGGTACTTAGTGTCGATATGACGAGAACGCTGAGTGACACCTTTACTTTGTGCCAGGAGATGCGCTCCTTGATTATCCTCCATTACCACTATATTTTTGGTCACAACGCCCAGGTCCTTTAATACCAGCATGATCCCAATACACTCCTTCAATCCGGTGGCCATCGCAATATATTCAGCTTCGGTCGACGACAAAGTGACCGTGCCCTGCTTTTTCGAACCCCATTCCACAAGGTTTCCATCATAGAAGATGGCAAATCCTGTGGAAGATTTGCGATCTCTTTCAACTGCAAACGCTGCATCGCAATACACAACCAGACCATCATGCTCGGTACCATCACGAATCACCAGGCCATATTCTTTCGTTGACTTCAGATAGCGGAAAACATTTTCAATCCCCGCTTTTAGTGCGGCTGTCGGACGCTCCGTTTTTTGTGCTAGAAGACGAACGGCTGTAGAAATGTCTGGCCGGGTGAGCACCGACAGATACAACAAAGCGCCGAGTGCTGGTCGGGGCTTAAAAGTGGTCAAATCTTGCTCCTGAAAGAGACAATTGCTGTACTGCTCTTCCATGGGCGTAGCCGCAGGACGTACATTCTTCATCCCAAACCGATCTAAAATCGTGTCAGCGCACTTGTGCTGGCTCACTCGCACTTCATCACCACTGAACGAGCACTGTAGTTCTAAACCCAGAAAGTAATTAATGTCATTAAAGTTTTAACCTCAAATGTTGCCTCCATCGATGCCTTAAAATCAAACAGGTCCGAATCACGCATAGCAAACGCCAATATGTCATCGACGTAAACTAGAATAATCATCAGAGTTTCATCCGCGCCTTTAATAAAGAGGAAATTGCCAGCTTTTCCACATTGAAAACCCAAACTTATTAGGTACGCACGGAGCTTTTCATACCACGAGCGCGAAGCCTGTTTAAGTCCCTACAAAGCCCGCTTCAGAAACCACACATACCCATCGTCATTTTCGTATCCTTCGACAGGTTCCATATAAATTTCTTCTTGAAGTGGTGAGTTAAGAAACGCCGTCTAGATGTCCAACTGAAGACGTTTCATGCGTCGAGTCACAACCACCACTAAAACCACACGCACAGTGCTTTGGAGTACTACTGGACTAAAAGTCTCAGTGTAGTCCTCTCCATAACGCTGAATAAACCCCTTGGCCACAACACGCGCTTTATATTTGTTGAGGCTTCCATCAGCAAGAGTCTTTTTCTTAAACACCCACTTGGACTTCACCGCTTTGCGTCCCGGCGGAAGCGGAACTTCTACAAACGTCCCCATTTGGAGCAAACTTGTAATTTCTTCCTCCATAGCGCGCTCCCACTCGCTTTGGTCATCACTGTTCTGGACTTCATCCAGGTTCATAGTCTCTAGTGAGAACGCCCACTCTTCGAGTTTAGTAGGAGTCATCGCACGATAGATGTAGCCATCACTAAGGTTAGTGCCATTAAACGTGAGGGGTTCCAGAAGTTCTTCAACCATGGCGCAAGTTTCTTCCATGGATACTTGGCATTCTTCATAATCTAAGCGCCGTCGGATGGGCTTAGGTATTCTGCTAGAACGACGTGGTGGGGGAATAGTTTTTTCTGCACGTGGATAACCTCGCACTCTAGCTTGCTGTTGAGTGGCTCCCACTGACTCCGACATTTGAGACGGGGTTACTACTTGTTCACCGAAGTCAAGCGATCGATTGACGGTAGGTTTTATCTCTACGTCCTCCACAGTCTCTTGCACACTGGTGTCCAATTGCGTGGTGATGGTAATTTATTCT
Organism: Peronosclerospora sorghi; assembly: GCA_026184515.1. Taxonomy (NCBI): domain Eukaryota; phylum Oomycota; class Peronosporomycetes; order Peronosporales; family Peronosporaceae; genus Peronosclerospora; species Peronosclerospora sorghi. Next base: position 5,510,416 of record CM047584.1, on the reverse strand, counting down.
TCAACTCGAGGTGGCAAGAACTGATCTTCGTAGAACACCACCGAACGAGCAGTAATTGTTCCTTCGTGAGGAATATGAACGCGATACGCACCACCATTAGCGTAACCAACAAAGATCCCATTGCGCGTCTTCGAGTCCAGTTTCTTGCGTTGCTCATTCGGGACTAAGACTTGTACCTTGCAACCTAAAATACGCAAGTTAGTGATATTTGGAGGCGACCCTAGAAAAGCTTCCATCGGCATCTTGCCATCCAGCACCTTTGTCGGGCTGCGGTTTCTGACATAGGCTGCGCACACAACAGCATCAGCCCAGTAAGTCAGTAGAAAATTAGCTCCAATCATCATTGAACGCGCCATCTCCACGATCACTCTGTTTCCACGCTCAATTTTTCCGTTCTGTTGGGGGCTGTAAGGAGTCGAAAATTCCTGCACAATCTCGTTCTTGGTACAATAATTAGCAAACTCTCCACTAACATACTCTGCGGCATTATCCGACTTAATGAATGCCACGCGGTATCTCGGTACGTAAGCTTTCAGCTTTGCAATGCAGTCTTTTACTGCATCCAATTGGGCGCGAGAGCTCTTCTCGCGTAACGGGTACGCCATCTCCAGATGAAACGGCTCTACAATAATGTTCGCCAAACCGTGTACCCTTCGCGGGCGGTGACATGCATTGGTCCGATGTAGTCAATAGTCAATAGAGCTTGGTTCTTCTTGAGTACTCGCTTCGGTTTCGCTGCAAACGGCTTCTGAGCCAATTTTCCACTGACACACGTCGGGCAGGACTGGTTAATGCTTCCTTGCCATGGAGCATTTAAATCTTCCAGTAACTCCTTTACACTGCGCAAATTCAAATGAACTAAGCGACGGTGCCACGTCACAATGTGCGGCACTTCATTCGTCGTCATAGCGACTAACTCCGAGCCTTCACTAATGGCATCTACCACATATATCGGGTGGCCTTCTCGCGACGCTGATAATGTTTCTCCACTCGAAGAACAAATAATGCACGATGTTCCAATAAGCTCCACTGTCATGCCACGACGAGATGCAGCATCAACCGACACTAGGTTGCGAGCGAGTCCCTTCACGAACAGCACATCATGTAGCACGCAGACTTCGCGTCCATTCTTCACTAATGCAGCTTGTCCGACAGCCGTTCCCACCAAACTGTCGCCAGATGCTACTGTTAGCACACGGGGTTGATCGACTTCACGAACTTCGATCAAATTATCCAGATGGCCAGTAATGTGACTCGTAGCTCCGCTATCCACAATCCACCCTCTTTTCTTGTCATCCACGGCGTCATCCACAGTGAACGCCATACTGGCAGCTTCTTCTTCCTTCTTTTGAGAAGAGCGTTTCATCGTACAGTCCCGAGCAAAGTGTCCAAGTTTTTCGCACTTGTAACACTTTATTTTAGTCATGTCCCGCTTCTTCTTGGACTTGAACCCCTTTTGTTTTCTCGCCGCTTGTTCGGCACTTAAAGCGGCAGCTGCTTTGCCACCGTTGGGCCCGTTTTTTCCACTTCGGTTCGTCTGATGTTCTCGGCGTATCGCCTCAGCTTGGCACCGCTGCATCATCAACTCGAACGTCGGACAGGACTCCAGTACACCGACAAATCCGTTCCATGCAGGTCCCAGACTCTGCATAAAGTTTTGTCGTTTCTCTTCATCCGACAAAATCACACGCTTCTCCTGCAGCTCATCGATCACCCTCTTCGTGTTCTTGATGTGATCAATCATTGAGTTTTCACCATCCAAGTATAACCCTATATACTCGCGCTTGGCAGCACCCACATTGGCGCTGCATTTTACATTGTATGTCATTCGCAAGTGACGGAGCATGGCCATCGGGTGATCCAGAAGATACACCTCAGCAGCAATCTTCTCGCTCAACAACGCGAGAATGATTGATGATGCCATATTCTGCTTGATCATGAGGTCATAGACAGGCGTAGCCGTGTTACCGACAACTGCCTTAATCTGCGCCATCGCCTCTGCCGATACCGTCGATGCTGGCGTCCCTGGCGCCCTTGACGATCCCGTTTCGGCAACCGATGCCGAAGCTCTCTCCGCCTTCAGCTCTTGGTCCGTTGGCATCGGGAGCTGGATAGCATCCCACATCCCTTTAATCTCCAGGACCAGCTTCACCTGGGCGCCCCACGCTGGGAAACCGGTACCGCTAAATAACTTCAGGTTGGTACTGTAGGTCGAGGCCGTAGCGATAGAACTCATAACCTATTGAAGCACTTCTGAATAAAAAGGAGGGCGACGACCTATATAAAGGTAAGAAGACACTTGAGCCCGGCGCGATGAGTTGGAAAGTGAATTTAGTTAGAGCGTTAACTATAATATAAAAAACCCTACTAGACTGATGTAAAGCACTTGCACCTTGCGCGCCCTGTGCTCGCTCTCTTCTGCCGCCTCTGCAGCATTTCCATCCCCTTTTTGTCCTTCCATCCATGATGACTCCAGACTTCGTGCTGCCACAGTCACTAGTCCACCTGGCGCTATCCAGTGCTACAGCCACTAGTCCATCTGGCGTCATCCAGTACTAAAGCCAGTACTAATAGTCATCGTGGGTGAAGCCGTCTGCATCACTGCTCGAATTCGTCGTCTGGTCCAACAACTAGCTCTATCTAAGTAGCGTGTGGAATCTCTATATACAGTAGTGAGGTTAAGTGAAGACTGTTAGCGCACGGAAACGTGATGCCAAGAAAAAACGGTGAGCAAAGCGCTCAGGCGCTCAGCTACAATGATCAAAAGGGAAGGCGAGATGCTGCTATTGCAGCGTCAGGAACATCCAACTCTGAATGTCACTTAGGCAGCATCTGATTAGGATGAGTCGAAGGACGCCAACTCTACCATGGATGTTCCTGAGGCAACATGTCATAAGGCTAAGCCCAGGAAACGCATTTTTTTGCTCGACGATGATCTCAATGATGGTCACGTCAACGTCGAATTCGATATCGCATTGTTGTTTTGCGCGACGGCATAGTAGCGTGGACCACCCACCTTTTCGCACAAGGGATAAGGCAGGCTACAATTCCGAATATGAACGTGTGGTTAAACTTTACCTCACTATGCGACAAAGTGGCAACATGGAAAGATGAAACACTACTAGACGATATTACTGTGGAAGGTCAATTGATGCATCTACGCCGAATCAGTCGCAAATGTTCCTTCTTTGACTTGGCATCTCTAGCAATGGGCCCGGATGGCCAACGAGAGCGACTTGAAGTGGTTCTGAAAATTATTGACGATGAGTTGTCACTTGAAGAAGTTGATGGTCTTCGTAGGAGGATAAAACCGGGAGACATTGTTCAAATTCGAGGATTTGTAGAGCGTCTTAAAGGTGGTATGTCGATTTTGTTACATGCGCGCGACATTAACGTCATTCAAGCGTGGAAAGATAAACATCCAGGGGTGACATTCCTCCCGCTGCCAACGGTGGTCATCGACAATGATAATAAATGCCGATCTGTTGCTGAAGGGCTGACCGATAAAACCTTTGACCTTGTTTTACATCAAAATGGTTCCGAGCAAACCGCTACTGGAGCTAAAGGTCAGAGAATACACTGCAAGTTCTGGATTAACTCGAAAACGTGTCAGCAAGGCAACAATTGCGACTTCTTTCATGTTAGTGACGTCGAACGTAAGACTGAGTACGTCAAATGGTTGAATGAGAGACTTCTCCTTAAACGCGTCCGAGCCCATATCGAAGAAGACCCTTTAGACCCTCACGGAAAAGTTGGGAAGCAACAACGTGCGCAAGTATTTGTTGAGTGGTTGGTGCAGACATTTGGTAGTGAGCTTCTCGCCGCAGGTAAGGGCGTAGTAGATGTTGCAGGAGGCAGAGGAAGCGTAGCTTTTGAGCTCTGGAACAAGCGAAAGCTTCCCTGCACTCTTATCGAGCCAGTAAGTCCTGCTTCTTTATCTTTGTTTGGTAGATGTATCTAATAGACACGTATTAATGAGCAGCGTCCAATAAAGTTATCCAAGCTACAACACAAACATATGAAGAAGCTGCAGCAGGCAAACGAGCAGTCTGACGAAGGCTATCCCACTGAGTCACTTGTGCCACAAGTGATGGCGCTTTTTAACACGGATACGTTCTTAGAGAAAACAGAACATGTCCAACTTGTTGAGCAAGCTTCACTTATCATCGGTATGCACCCCGACGAAGCCACCGAGGCTATCCTTGACGCTGCTATCAAATTTAGCAAGCCATTTGCTGTAGTTCCCTGCTGTGTCTTTGGCCAAAAGTTTCCCCATCGCCGACTCGCAGATGGAAGCAAGGTCTTATCATACAAAAATTTGATCGAGTATCTCATTGCTAAGCATCCAAACATAGAAAAAGCCTTCTTGCCTTTTGATGGCAAGAACTTGGTGCTGTTTCGTCGACCTGAGTCTTGCAATAAGCAGGATTAACCCAAGAGCACAAATCATACCGAAAATCACAAGTTGGTCTTTCTTTTGTAAATGTAGATGGATGTTAGAGAGACACATTTACTGACCCATGAGGTCGACTGGGAAGATATACATGCTATCAGAAAACACGATAACTCCACGCACATTATCCTCGTCCCCGTTTAGGATAGTTAAATCAACAGGAAAGTCGTGCTTGACATTGGAAAAAGATGCACTCCCCCATTGCCTCACAAGCTCTTGGCCACGGTAGAGAACAATTTCACCATTGACCCCCAGACAAATCCAAGCGAACTCAGACGAGTTTGTTTTGGAGGAAGTGATTGGTAAGAGCTTCACTACTGGAAACGGCACATGGACCCAGATCTCCATCGAGAAACGGAAGTCTACCGTACCGTTGGGCGTCAAATCTCGATAGCTTATCAGGCGGTAAATGATCCTGTTACACATTAAACCACCAGAAAAGTCATTAGAGAGAACAAAGCAGTCCAAAATTTGCATACCCTTCTTCTCCGGAAGCCAAAACGATGTCTTCATCACCAACCGGACAGCTTACCAGTGCGGCAATCGGCGCACGGGTTTGAATCACACCAGTGTCTTGGCCGCAGTGAGTCACTACCAAATGCTTCTGGCCTGTTGCGACAAGAATGTAGTTTGATAGCGTCTTCTCCACGTCCATCAGCCTGGCCCGCACAATAGCTTGCACTGTTGGCTTGGCCATGGCAGGGTAGAAATACGTTAAACCAACGTCATTCTCGTTTGAGACATCAGTAGTGAGTTGTTTCTATCAAGCGCAACAAAGAATTTCAGCCACCATAATATGAACTTCTTCGACCGCACTCACCTTCCAACCAATTTCGTACTGTGTCACGCCATAAAGATATCCTTGCGCGTCACCAACAATAAACTCACCGTCCCGATTATAAACAATTTGCTGTACGGCGCTATCCAGCTGGAAACGACGCACTTCCTAAATACAGTCAGCCATCACTTTGAGCTCAAACAAAATTGCTTCCTCTATGGCAGTTTTGCCTTACCAATTCTCTTTGCAGCACCACGAGCTCTCCGCCAACGCTACCAACCAACAAGAGGTGATTTTCTTTTGCTTCAATCCCGCAAACACTCTGCAAATCAGCAACACAGACGCTCTTTTATCAGACGAATCAGATCACAGTTGGAAGATACCTCACCGACACGGCGTATGTACACACACGCAGCTCTCGACACGCGTGCGTCAGTGGCAGCTCAGCTTCGCCGCATCGACCCGATTCATTCGGGGCGACAGCGCGCACTGTTCCTTCCGTGGTCCCCACATAAACGCGGCCACTGTTGCAGCAACCCTGCGCTGCGCTGGACGCACACGTTAATCCGTTGTTTGATAAGGCGGCTGTGTCGCTGTTGTCCATTTGCGGAAGCAGTCTTGCGACCTAACGCACGTTAAAGGCATTGTGTGTGCCGCCTTTTTTTTGGAAATATGTAGTACTTCTCTATTGTTTCGTCAAAATAAAAGATCTGGGGCAGCAGATGACCGATCACATTTGACTGTTTATAAATACATCATCCTTAAGGCGCAGCCTATGCCTTTCATGCTTTCTTATTTGGTAGGACCTCATATTTGCTTACTTGTTCATGGGGTATACATTATTCACCAATCGGTGTTATAAGCTAGCCACTTCGTATTTTGTTTTCTGTAGAAACGACAAGACGTTTGTAGAAAATACTAGATGCAATGGCGTGCGATAGCACTTAAATACGAAGTTGGAGTTACATCGATTCGAGAGCACTTGCCTCAGGGTTACCGGGCTAGTTCATGTACTTTCCACTTCTATTTGCGACGTTCATGCATTAGGATTTTAGGATGCATTAGGATTTTAGGATGCATTTTAATTCCGTTTTTAGCTTTATATATACTTTTTGCACTTAATTTCTGCTTGATACTACAGTTCTCAATAGATAAAGCTATACTGAATTAAGAATAAATAAGGCTAAAATATCCTACTGTCCCTGTCACACAATCTTCTGTGCTTGAGAACCCGGAATGTTCGGCGCACGAGACTATGATCTTAAATATCAGGCATCGGCATGTGAAGCAGGTGCGCAGAACTCTGGACGACTCGGTAGAGTTACATTAAATAATGATGCTTCTATCCTGACTGCAATGTAAGAACCTTAAAACGTGGTCGTCACGCTTCGGGGGCCCTTAGACCAAAAGCGCAACGAAAATTTCCTCTTGTTCTTAATGGCATCATTGGAGCTCATAGAGAAACAGCGCGTTTTACCTACAGGGTGTTGCGCATGGCATGATTCAGCATGTGGCGAAGGTGGCCAATTAACTGCTTCCGTCAGCTTTGTAGGTGTGATTGGTTTCACGTCGTTACCGCCCCAAGACTCGGAAGGTACGTGCACCGCAGACACTTGCTGTAGATCTTTATCAAATGTAGCGGGGATTTGTGCGAATCTCAGAAGAAAGTTGGCCACACATGGTTGGAACGCGTAAATGAAAGTATTGCTGTCGTCATATGCGGGATCGTTGTCCCCCACAGGAGTTCCACTGAGCGTGTGCTGCAAGACTTTGGCGATACGCACGCCGACCTGCAGCGACAGTGTCGTGTGGGTGGGGAAGTCGAACATCTCAGGCTTGATAAGCGCCGGACAAAGTATTCGCAGAAAGAGAAGGCTACCCACGACGATGCGTGCGTCGTGCTTACACGATGGAAAGACTTTCCTGAATTCTGTTAGCATGTAATGACAACCGGCGCGTAGCCCGAGCGGCGCAAAGTGGATAGCCTTGGCCAGCCGTTTAATGACGCTTTGAGCGTACGCACACACCTGGTTGGTCGAGGGCGGTTCTAACGCCTCGTACAAAGTCGATTTCTCGCCGAACACATCACGCAACACGTAGCGAAAATAGGCACGACCCTGGGTATGCCCAATTTCTTTCATGAGCGACGTGAGCTCTGACGTTGAGCGAAGAAATAATTCCTCACGTCCGCGCACATCCTTTAGCTCGGCTTGTACGGCACGTTCCAAATCGTGTAGCCTTGGCAGGTCGCTGTTAGAGCGCCGCCGTAGTAAAAGCGTCTTACCCATCGTTTTAGCTACTTCTGTCCTCGAATATATTTGGATTCTTTCCTTGACTTGTTTGCCTCGTCCGGCAAGTTCTACAATGAGAAAATGGCAAGAGTGGTGGTTTTCGTAGATGAGGCGCTGTTACCCGTCAATATCTTATATGGCTTGAGTGCAGGTGACGAGCAGATAACAAGCCTTTGAGGCGCGCAGCAACTTCAGGAAGACCCTTTCCGATATTTTTACAAAAGCTTGCTGCACGATTCGCCGAAAGCGTCTGGAAGACGAGACAGACCAGAACTCGCTAACATGATGCAATGCATGTTTTATTATAGGTTAGAATGCGCAAATTATCTACGTAATGCCATGCCAGCAAATTCAAAGCAATGGAGTAATGATGCTAAAAAGAAATCTTGGCCTGGCGCCCACACATTAACGACGCAATGACACTGCATGGCGTCAGAGGAAATTTAGTGGCTTACATAACTCGAGAGAAGCTTCACCTACTCAGCGAATAGCAGCTGCGTTGAGTACGTCGCAGACGGTAATTAGTTTGCGAGCGGCTTCTTTGAGACTGCTAGGCTACTGCGGCGTCGTGGCTCGGGGTCGCAAAGCTTAGAAACCTGGGTGCTGTAGTCTAGACGAATAGTACATCCGAAATTAACAGGAAAAAAACAAGGCAAAATTGTGCGACTTATCTCGAATCCCAGGATAAGCTTTTTCTGGATGAAAACACATGTGGCTCATCCTCAGAAAGTGAACGATGTGGATCCCAGAAGTGGAAAGAAAGGAGTGGTCTTGGAAGCACTAATCCCGCGTGCGTATGTAGAATGGTCTATTTTCTGTAATTAAGATTGAATGATGCGTAGAAAAATTTATAGGCAGTTCCGATCTCGTGAACTAGGTTTCTCGTAATCAAAAATATTTGATGCAGGTTATCTTCTGCAAATCGGACCAACAGAAAAATGAAATTGGGCCAAACCGATCGCATTTCCATTTAATGCAACAATTATATTCGTTTCACTCTCTACATGTAAGCTACGTCATACTCGACCGGATCTCGTATTAACTAACATGAGGCATTTTTATTTATATTGTTGAAGTTTCAAGTTGTGTATAGTCTGGCATGAGACTATACAAACTTCAAGTGAAGCGCGACAATAGTGGTCACCTATGTTTTGGAATTTTAACTGCATATTTGATTTTATTAGGAGTTAGGTTAGGTTCTTAAGTAGGCAATTGATATCGGTACCACCCCCCCCCAAAATTACTCCCCGTATCCCCCTCAATTATAGGCGTATCCCCCTCGACGTTCCACGCATCTATCTCGCGTTTTCGTGCGACGCGCCTCAAAGCCATCACTACCACCACTATTCAACCCATGATGACGAGCCCCAACGATATTGATCGAAGCTATTCGCCTACAAACAATGAAGCCTCCGACGTCGAGGCACAGCAAGTACCTCTCGCTCCGCCGGACGAGGACCTTCACGCGACTCTCGAGGCCGCTATCCACGCGATCAAGCTATGTGGTGGAGCGGCTGATCAAATTTTTTGACGCTTGATCAGGCGGTACCACGGCGCCCGGACTGCCGACTAACGAAGGGGGTCCTCCGGTTGTCCTTGACTGCTTGTGTTTCTGCTCACCTTGTGTACCCGACGGCTTAGGCGTGGGTCGCTCTTGTGGTGAAGTGTACCACAAATTTGGTCACTTTTGGTCAAGGCAGTTGGTCGAGTTTCCGATTGGTCTAAACAAGGGGGGCTTCTTAGCCTATCAGATTCAAGGAGTATCAAGAACGCAGGTCTTGGGTGAGTCACCTGACATTGGGTAT
>CM047584.1:5458965-5471089 GCA_026184515.1 Peronosclerospora sorghi | reverse complement strand
CGTAATCGTCCCATCTTCCCATGCCCCGTCTATGTCATGACTATGTGCACCACGGTTGTACACGCAACTGTATACGCCGTGGTACCCACAATCCTATACGATTACGTACCGATTTTGACCGTAATCTCCCCCCTAAATTAGGCCCTATAATAATTCCCCATAATAAGGCCCTTTATTGGGCCCAATTATAACACGCTGTACGACAGCTACATGCGAAGCACCATGGATACGGAAACACACAATTCAAGATTACGTTTGAAAAGCATACGCCTCCCTCACCACGTCGGTACGACTTCCGCTGCGCGAAGGGAGGCGTCAAGAGAGGCGAGGGAGTGAAGAGAAAGACTGGGACACGCATGACAGAGTGACCGTTTGGGTTCGGATCAAGAGGCTGCTCACAGTTGGCTGGCAAGTCTGTATTGTTGAAGCTTCACGTAACCACGAAATGAGCCATCCCTCAGACTTTGCGCAGTTCAGGCGGCCTAACGAGGAGAAAAATGCGTTAATAAGGTCTCTTCATGCTTCGGGAAGCGCTCTTTGCTTTTTATTGCTGCGCTCCTTAATCGAAATCCCGATTGTCTTATGTCGCTTCGCGACGTATACAACGAGGTTGCGCATTCAAAAAGAGCGCCTAGGCTCACTTTCGCCAATTAAGGATCTTATTATCGAGCTGGAAGACGATACATGGTCCTCCCACTATACCACCGGCGATGAAGGCCATATTAACTTCTTATTCTTTGCTCCGCACGAAGCAATTGACCTCACGCAGTCATGTCCCGATGTTCTCTTTATCGACGCAACATATCGTACAAACCGCGTCAACATGTATCCACTTCCTCGCGGTTATGCCAATCGGTAAGACCGTCAGCATTGCTATGTGTTTCGTTGCGGCCGAGTCAGAACCGATGTACCTACTCGCTGTAGCTAAATTCAGAGATCTTGTTCTTGGCAACCTACGGATCGAGGTTATCCTTACAGACACCGACCTGTCACTAAAGAAGGCATTCACAACCGTGTATCCCGTCGTTCCACAGCTACTATGTATTTTGCTTGTTAATAATAATGTTGAGAAGGCCGTCACTGATCACTGGAAGATCAACACTTCTAACGATAACAATGAGGAGAATAAGGAGAAGAGGAAGAGCTTCCTATACACGTGGACCTCCGTAATCTCTCAGCTACAGAGGAGGAATTCGATGAGTCATATGAGCTCTTTAAAAGATGCTAAGCGGACCATCCAGAGATCGTTGACTATATCGAGAAGAACAAGTATCCTGTACTCCATCAGTTTGCTACAGCATTCACGTCGAAGTATCGACATCTCGGCCATAGTGCAACGTCTCGAGGCAAGAATGGACATAGCGCGTTCAAACGCTATCTCCTTAGTAGACGGAACGACCTCATCGAGCTTAAGGGTAAGTGGACCAACATGCTCCGAGTCTTTCTAAACGGCTACATCACCGAGCTTTCACAGGGTCGAGACCGTATCAATCAGTAACTTAACGATAAAAATGGGATAATCTTATTAAGCATGTCGTTCCTCGAGGTATGAAGCTCCTCGTTTACCATCTTATCTACGCGAAGGATAAGCTTGTGTATAACAAGTCATGTGGAGGCGCGTTTACGCAGATCTATGGTATCCTCTGTTTCCACGAAATTCGAAAAAAGAAGCGCCTTTACGTCAAGATTACTAACTTTCATCTTCATTGGCATTTTGAACGCCCGTTCAATGGCGAAGCACTCGGCCTCCCGGAACCACCTCTCGAACCACCAGGTCCAGTAATCTTTAAGCCACACATCGTTATAACTCGGGGCCTCATGCGAAAGGATAAATTATCCCTATGCCTTGTAGCTTGCAACCCAGCGTCTCCAGGCCCGGGTCCAGATACAACGACCTTGCCGAATTCGCGGTGCGACTTCTGCAGCAATCAACTCTCCTGAGATCACCGTCAGTACGGCCGCAAGTAACGAGCCGTCTACCGACGTGACCTCCACGAACGAGGCTCTCCTCCCTACAACTACACAGAGCTACAGTCAAGAGCAGGAACTTGATAACGAATCGTTTGAGGACCTGGTTTTGATTGGGAATGCGCCCTCCGCTCCGCAGGCGGGGCAGTCAGCGGCCCAAACGGGCGCGCAAGAACAGCCTCCAATACAGCCTACCCAGCGGAATAGGGGCAGACGAAGGGCTCAAAGGATAGAAAGGATAGGCAGACTCGTAAGAGGAGGAAGAAGAACATCACCGTGGAGGTCCCAAGCACTGCACCTGCGTGAAACGGGCATCCCAGGCTGGATTCGTTCCGTGTACAATAGCTTGCAATTGAAATTTTTTCCTTAAACACAAAATTAATTTGAGAATGTTTCAAGATCTAACACATGGAGATCTCCATCCATGACAAAGCCACCTCATTGCTCTTATCCAACGCCGCTCCGGTCGCCACCATCAGTACAATCACACACACTCTCCTCATTTACATGCTCTCCATATTTATCTGGATACGGTACCAACCCACTTTTTCCACGCTCCTTAGGAACGTGCTCAGGCGTCTTTCGTTTTCGATGTTTATGGTACGGCATTGACACGAATTTCTCCTGCTCTGTTTTACATTGATGCCAAAATCCTTCCAATCAATTGAATATATTATATTAGCAATTTACTTGGTCGTCATCACTCGACTTGAACATCATACGAGCTGGCAATACCTTCGAGAGTATCCGAGAGCACGTAAACTTGATAGTCACCAGGTGCTACAGCAAACGAGAGCGACCGCGATGGGTTGAAGACCACATGCTGGAGGTCGATCACTCGTGAACTTCCATCCGTTTCACCAATAAGAGCGCATACACGCCACACAACTTTCTCTGCTTCTTAATCTTCTTCTCCGCGTTTACTTCCACGTCAATCACATATTCGTTCGCCTTCTTAGTCCCTTCTACCTGCACTTTTCATCGTGGCACGCTTTCCACCACACGTATCATCTACTTCACTTGCTGTAGCGTCAACTTGCTCTTGATCACTTCCATCATCTGATCCCCCTGCGTTACCTTGTTGACCGCCTCGCGTAGCTCGTTAAAACTCGACAAGTGACAACACTCACGTAAAATATCCACAATCACGGGCGAGACATGAGTCAATTGCATTAGAACTGCACTCGCGTCCTTCTCCACTGTCCTTGTCCAAGCTATTGATAGACTCGAATTCCCGCAAATACGAGCGCCGTGCACTGCAGAGACGCAGACAGTGTAATGATAGCGTCAAGTAACCGCCTCGATAGGTACAGTATGGTGCGTAAATCGCTCTTTAACTCACTTGACTGGACGCGGAGGTACAGGAAATTTATCGGAAGTAACACGGCGACTTGATTTTCCCTCTTTTCGTCTCGAAGAGCAGTTTTAGATTTCCATCGCGCCCCCACTCCGTCATCGGTGAGTACTTTAATTGGTCACACAAGTCACGAAGAAACGGACTCTGCACTTCGTTCGGTCGTAACGACATCGCTTAAATTTCTACGCTGCACTCACACATCGTAAACAACAAGCTCCATACCGATGACGGGCTCTTGGATTCATCCTTGGGTTCAAGATCATGCTGTATCCTCCACACCGTACATCCAGCGCCGCTGCCACGTTCCCCTCCACGGTCGCCTTCATCGACAAAACTTTCCGCGTCACGAACTTGCACTCGACCAACTGCTCCACTGTCTTCTCACTCAACTCGTGCAATAATCGATCCATTGCTTCCTTCTCCGCCTTGACCCCGTAAAACCGCGTATTCAAGCGCACACGTTGAGCGATCTCGCTCTTTGCATCTCCACCATTCTAACGAGTCTAGATGCTCGAAACAACAGAAGCCTTTAGCTTCAAACGTGTGAAACATCGATCTTCCGGGAGGGGGATACGCCTTTAATTGAGGGGGGATACGGATATCAATTGCCCTTAAGTATGATTTTATATTAGTATATGTTTTACTCTAAGACTGAAAGAACGCTTACTTGGTTCCCGTGTACCCTTACGCTGATCACATAGGGAGAGCTTAATCACAAGAAACTTATTCCCAGACTATCCGGCACTAACAGCTTGATAGGCAACACGGGTAATTGGCGTTGCCCCCAACTCGTGTCAATTTCCTAACGCTTATGAGCCCAAAAGGGACACGGGGGCGCGTAAGTTTGAATCTAAGCTTTTTTGTGAAAAGTTCACGTTCTGTAGTGTGGTTTACGTGGAACGGTCTCCTGGAATTTGTGGAGAGAAGTTGATCGTTTAGTTTGGCTTACGTTACTATCGCTACGGTATTTTCTTACGAAAATTTTCATGGACAGAGGAAACATTCGACCACGAGAGCGCACTGAAGGCGCTTCTCCTTCAAGTGGGAAAAATGAACAAAAGAGTGGAACAGATGGAAGAAGAACGATCGCTAGGTTCGGGACGGAGTATGTCTCCGGTTACGGCAAGGTATTTGACGGTTAGAGGTCATGATAGTCTGCTTCAAGAAAGTATCAACAGTTTTGCGCCATTTGGACAGAAGATTACGCTACACTATCTTTATATTGATGAAGTAATCGAGAAGGGGGTGTACCTCGCATGGGATTACCGCTAGAAGACCCAGGAATGCACGCAGGCATTGCGGAAGAAAACCAAGCGGCTGGAAATTTTGGAAATCCGGGCCTACAGCAGCATCCGTACAAGATACCTAAGCTTGTGGTCCAGAAGTTCTCATGGGTGGCGATTTACCCTGGACTTGGCCCTGGTTTTCGTTACTGAGCATACTTATTCATGGAAGCGCTCGATATAGCGGACATAGCGTCTGGTTTTGCCTGAACTGAGAGACTTAAAGTAAACATAGTCGAATACCTTGACGGATCGGCTTCCCGGTATTTTCGTTCGAACATAGGAATCTGGTGGCAGGTGTCGCAGACGCTGCATTACGTATTGGACCAGATGGGGCGCGCGTATCGAGTTACGATCTCTCACGAACACGGTGCGCAGCTGTTTGTAGCTGAAAAAGACTCAAGAAGGTCGTGGAACAATCATTTGTATATTTAGGGGCATTTGCACAAGAAAGTGGATCTGTGGGGAAGCGTATGGAAGATTTTGGGTACAACTGTGGGTACAACTGTGGTGACATAGACGGGCCATCCGGAGCAGAAGCGACGCAGTGTACACTATGGCAAGCGATAGGCGGATGATATACCAGGTTGATTGGTCGATGGAGCACACCAGGATGGGTAGAGTTGATTGGTTGATATTAGGTAATTGGTTGATTTTAGGATATAAGCAATAATAAAGTTTTCCTTTTGCGTCCGATTAGCTAGATCACCGATTGTGACGGCGTTATCACCTCGCTCCTCCCTTTCTTTTTCAAACGCACCTATACACGTCCTGGGCGGGAGCACGTAGTGCACTTTTTGGCCTACCGGCAGACGTAGAGTTTCGAAGAACTCGCCCGCAACTACGCCCGCTGCGTCAGCGGCCCCACTGTGAAAAGTTTATTGGAAAGGTGATCAAGCCAAGCGTTCTCACCTCGTCCCCCATTGGTTGGCATCTTTCCCCTAGAAGTTCGGCTGCTCTAAGCGCCCCTTGGGAACTATAGGTGGATTTTTGTGAAATCCGTCGATCTGTAAATAGAAGGTGCAGATATACCCCTCTCCTCTTGGGTTTAGGCTAGGAATACACATATATTGGGTATTTTCTTAGCGATCTAGGCTTAAGAGGCTTGGCGATCAAGTGGTGAAGACTTCCACCACATGATCAAGTACCTCTTCGCTGATTACCACTATATCGACACCGTCTATCTGCGATCATCGATCTGCGACCTTCGATCTGCAATCCTCAACCCGCAATCTCTCCAATTCGTGCGAGATCAACCAAGTCGATCTGCGATCATCGATCATCGATCTGTGATAATCCGATATCTCGTCGAATCACGCAAAATCAACTAGATCGATCTGCGATCTGCGATCATCGATCATCGATCTGTGTTCATCCGATATCTCGTCGAATCACGCAAAATCAACTAGATCGATCTGCGATCATCGATCTGTGATCATCCGATATCTCGTCGATTCACGAAAAATCAACTAGATCGATCTTCGATTTGCGATTTGCGATTTGCGATCTGCGATCTGCGATCATTGATCATCGATCTGCAATCTCTTCAATCCGCACAAGATTAACTAGGTCGATCATCGATCATCGATCTTCGATCCCCAGTTTAACCCCGCGACCTCGAATCTGCGATTTTCGCACCTGATCGACACCCATCGATCTGCTACGAATTCACGTCGATCTGCATCGGAATTGCACTGATCTACGACCCTGTCACCTGGAGAGCGATCCACGCCCAATGTAACAGGGTTACATTTGGTTACATTGGGTATGTTGTGTACATAAGTACACTACGATTGAGGTCAGTATTGACCGGTCCGAAAGGTTTGTACTTAATGGTTATTTTAACACATCAGTGCAGGAGCCCTTGGTGGAGGCGTGGCAGCCTGCCACGTGTTGGTACACAGGTGGTGTACATTACATTTCGTCTAGGTACGAATTGAGTAAGTTCTACTTAGTACTTCATCTAGTTTACATTAGTTTAGTTAATTTAGGCTGATTACATATTAAATATACATTTGTGGTGGAGCGGCTGATAAAAGTTTTTGAAGCTTGATCAGGCGTTACCACGGCGCCCGGACTGCCGACTAACGAAGGGGGTCCTCCGGTTGTCCTTTACTTCTTGTGTTTGTGCTCACCTTGTGTACCCGACGGCTTGGGCGTGGGTCGCTCTCCAGCTGGAGGGGATGTAAACACGGCAATTCCTTGATGCAAGATTGGGGGAGCTTGTAACGAGTTGTCCTATGTGCTGATCAGGCGTGATCAGGTACAATCAAGCTCGAATCAGGCGTGATCAGGCTTGATCAACAGTGATCAGGCTTGGGCAGTCGCTAAAAGTCGTTGATAAGCTGTGATCAGACTTGATCAGGCTTGATCAGGTACTGAAAGGCGTTGATCAGCTGTGATCAGACTTGATCAGGCTGGATCAGATGCTAAAAGTAGTTGATCAGCTGTGATCAGACTTAATCAGGCTTGATCAGATGCTCCAAGTCGTTGATCAGCCGTGATCAGACTTTATCAAGCTTGATCAAGTGCTAAAAGGCGTTGATCAGGGGTGATCAGACTTTATCCGGCTTGATCAAGTGCTAAAAGTCGTTCAGGCACGAGTTGGCGCGAGTCGCGAGCAGATGAACGCGGGTCGCGAGTTGCAGAGTGTCGATCAGGTATTTATCGGCGAAGGGGGTACTTTATCAGGCAGCGGAAGTCTTCACTGCCCTATCGCGAAGCCTCTGGAGTCTTAAACATCTAAAGGAACACCCAAATATCTGTATTCCTAGCCTAGACCTACGAGAGGTGGTAAATTTTACTAAATCCACCTAGAGTTCCCGTGTGGCGCTTACAGCAGCCGAACTCTTGGGGCAAAACGTGAACCAAACGGGGAAGAGGTGAGATCACTGCTCAATCACGTTCCCTAGACCAAAAAACCTTTAAAAAGAAGAACCGCTGACACAGCGGGCGGAGTTGCGGCGCGTTCTCACACTCTATGCCTACCGGTGCGCCAAAAACGCACAAAGTGCTCCCGCCCGGGACGTAGAGGTATTTGTTAACGAGGGAGGCGCAAAGGTGCGTCCCTTAGACGATCTACTCGATCGTACGCAAAAGTAGAACTTTATTATCGCTTAAATCCTAAGAACTACCAATTACCTAATATCCACCAATCAGAACTACCCATTCCAGCGTCCTCCGTCGACCAGTCGACCTGATATATCCGTCGTTCTTCGATGTTTGTTGCTGTTCGTTGAGTACCTGTATGTAATCGTCCCATCTCCCAATGTCCCGTCTATGTCCTGTGTATGTGCACCACGGTTGTACACGCAACTGTATACACCGTGGTACACACAATCGTACACGATTACGTACCCGATTTGTGTCCGCAGTCAGACCCCTAATTAGGCCCCCAATGAGGCCCTTAATTAGGCCCAATTTTATTGCACACTTTACCACAGCCGCCCCTGAGCCTCGTCCCAGCCCTACAGCGGTTGGGGAGGGGGTCGACAATGCCGTTCTATGACAAGGACGAGTGGGTGAGTGCCGCGAACAAGGAGCCTACGGTCGCGGACGTCGTGGCCGACTGCCTCCGGCTCCACGACCGCGCGTTCAATCGCGAGTTCTTTGCCGAGTACCGGAACCGCACGTTTGGCAAGTGGAGTCTCCGGTACACCGCCGCAGGCAATAGCGAGCGCTGGGCCGTCGAGGAGCTCCGGATCCACTTTGGCGAGCGCGTCGCGTTCCTCTTTGCGTTCATGCACATTTACACAAAACACTTGGTGCCGCTCACGCTCGCGTGCCTCGTGTACTACCTCGCGTTTCGTTTCATGTCGTCGTCGCCTGTGTGGCGGCTGTACATGCAAGGCCTCGCGCTCCTCGGCCACGGCGTCGTGGGGGATCGTTGTTTCTCGTGTTCTGGACCCGCGAAACGCGCTTGCTCGTGGAAAAGTGGCACCTGGCCAAGTACCAAAACATCGCGTACGAACGGAACGATGATAATCCGGTCTTCCAGCACGTCTGGGTCAAGAACCACGTGACGCACGAGATGGAAAAGATACCGCGGCAACGGCAGCACCCGTGGATCCAGCTCACGATGCTCGTGTTCGTGCTCGAGTGTACCGTCATTTAGTGTCTCTGCCTCGTGCCCTTTATCCGGTGGTACGTCTACGCCAAGACCGCACCCACATGCGATGCGTGCAATGGCGACACTGACGACGCGTACCCGTGCATGTGGTTCATCACGTGCTTTAACGCGTCGACGTCGGCGCTCGGGACGGACCGATGGGTCTACATTATCATCCAGGGCATTCTCCTCGGCTTGCTAATTGTCTTTGAACTCTTCAACTGAATGTCGGAGAAGTCTGTCCAGCTGGAGAATTACGCGCGCAAGTTGGAGCACGAGAACCGTTGATCCCGTGCTCGACTACCTGGACGCGTGCATTCAACTCTCCTACGTCATGATGTTCTCCGTCGTGTGGCCCTTGCTCCCCTGTGCCGGCGTTTGTCAACCATATCCTCGAAGTCCAGGGCGACGCGTTTCGTCTCATGTGTGCGAACCTACGGCCCATGCCGCGCCGGGACACTTCCATTGGAGAGTGGTCCACTGTGCTCGCGTACGCCAATATCATTGGCGTCAGGGTAGTCTCTACACCTTCACGAAGGGCTACGTGATCTCGTTTGGCACGATCCATGTCAGTAACACGACGGCCCCGCGCGCGTGCGTAAACGAGAGCGGCGAGCCGCGCTGGCTCTTGTTCCAGATTGTGCTCTTTGTCGTGCTCGAGCACGTGGGCTTTTGTCTCCGATACCTCGTCTTGCAAGTGGACACGACGCCCGCCGTGCTTCGGAGCTCGGGCTACTAGCGCTTAAAGCAGATTCAGCACTTGACTGCGACCAAGGCCATGTCGCCCGCGCTATTGGCCTACGTCGAGCGCCTCCGCGTCGTGTTTGACACGTACGACAGCGACGGTAACGTCCACGTCGTGGAGGTCGAGCTCGTGCAGGTCCTGGCCGCGTAGGTTTGTAAACATCCGTCCGAGCTCTTGTCGTACGCGGGCCTGATTTTTCGCTACATGGACAAGCCTAAGATCGGGAAGGTGCCGTTTGCCACGTGTTGCCTAATGATGCAGCTCCTTAATCAATAAACATTCTTGATCATACCATTCCCAACTGTTTCTTTGTCAATTTGTTGCTTAGTCACTTTTCATACATATACGTCATCGATCTTCCATCGGCTCATCTGCCGTTACTGCATAACCAAATCTCACAATATCCATCCTAATTCATAACCTCAAATCAATCGTCACTTCTCCATAAATCGTGATTTCGTCGATCAATTTTCACTAATCGAGGGTTCGTCAATCACAATTTCGATAGTCGATTCGTCGATCATGCATTACTTGGACCCTTCGTCGAGTTGAATCGCGTATAGAACTTCTCCTTTCTCAACCGTGGGAGGTGGCACTTCGATAATCTGCCGAGGGTGCCTTCTCGGTGCGATCGCAATCAGGACTTCATCAATTTCGGTGCGAGGGGTGATACTTGCGGCTAACGACCCTAGTGCCTCATCTTCTCCATGCACACATTCCTTGATCTCCAAGTCCCATTGTGACAAGATCGCCGCCCATCTGCCCAACCGTCCATCTAGCCCGTTGGCTGTTAATAACCACTTCAACGTGGGTCGACGTGACAGGACAGTGATCGCCTTTCCGACCAGCGTTGTGAAATAGACATCCAAAATCCGCAGAAGATCCAACACTTCCTTTTAGACGGGGCTGTAATTCAGCTCACCTATTTTCAGTGTCCGGCTAGCGAAATGCGATGGGGCAATATACTTGATCATGTTCTTGCATTAGCGCAGCAGACACTGCCCACTATCCAGCATAAATCACGATCACCGGCGTTTTGGCTCGATCAAAATGGCGTAGGGTTGGGGATGACGCTATCTTCGCTTTCAGCATACTAAATGCCACTTTTGCACTGATAAATAGATTATCTTCGCGATCTGGACTCCCATTGATCGATCATCGACCCTTTAATTCTTGATAATCCGTTTCGCGTAACTCAAAGAGTACGGCAGCATAGATCGCGAAGTCTTCGATAAATCGACGGTAGTAATTCAGAATCCCCAAAAACGATTGCATAGCACGTAAAGTACTAGGAAAAGGCAAATTGATCAGATCATCCAAATTCTTCGGATTTGTTTCCAAACCGCGGCCAGAGACGTGATATCCTAAATAAGGAACTTCACCCCGCCCCCAGTACGATTTAGCCACGGTGATCGACAAGTTCCATTAATCGAACCTTTCCAATAGATTTTGCACTTTATCACACAATGCCGTCCATGTGGGTGCGGGGATCAAGATATGGTCGATATATGATCGTCGTTGCAGCACAGACTGGCCTTGTGTATGATCACGATCTCCCGCGGTAAATACATCAGCACCGTCGTTAACCTTAAGATACCCAAACAGTGCATTAACGATCAACCGCTGGTAGATCTGCGGAGCATTCTTCAGGCCAAACGGCATCCGATTCCACTCAAACAATCCAAACGGGGTAACAAAAGCCGAAATCTGACGTGCTCGATCGTTCATAGGCACGACCCAAAAACCACTTGCCATATCCAAAGAGCGAAACCACAACGCCTTATCAAAATCTACGAGCAGATCAGAGATCAAATGCATTCGGTACACCATCAGGCGCGTGAGTTGATTCACTGCGCGATAATCGATACATAATCGAATATCAACCCCATTCTTCTTCACGATGATCACTATAGGTGATGCCCAGGGTGACGTAGACGGCTGAATGATCTTTGTAGCTAATATCCCCTTGATCAATGCCGATAACTTCTCGCGGAATTGTGGGGCCACTTTCCGGCGCTTTTGGGCGATCGGGCGCGCATTGCCTACATCGATATCGCAAACAACTCCACGTGCAGCAGGAGGTAGCTCGTTCCCTTTCCCGATCAACAGATGTTTCTTCGCCCAAATTATATCGCGAAGCTGATCAATTTCTTCTGCCGTGTTGACCAATGGATCACCCACTTGCAGATCATCCTTGGTCACCTCTTCGGTACTTGCAGAAACTTCGGGCAACGTAGCAAGCTGCTTCTCTAGTTCTTTCACATACAAATCTCCACCTTAATGGTAGTAAACTTGGTCATCGATAGGGATTACACCAAATTCGCTAGGGTTGACTGAGACAAGGTGGTCACGCGTATCTTCACCAGGCGTATCTCTTGTAACAGGTTGTTCAACTCCGTGATCTAAGGTCGGACCTTTAGTCCCCGTCTCCTGATTGCACCGCTCTTGCATCTCTTGCACCTTTTGCGAATCTCCGGTTACCAATGCCACAGATGTGACGATCGGGTCCGTTGGACGCACTAAAATACTTCGAGGAGTAGGATACTCTTTCTTCTCGACTAGGGGACCTTGTTCGACACTTTCTTGACCGTCATACACAAAATCGGTAGACGCTTGATACGCGAGATTTTGCCACTCCTTATAGCGATTAGACCCTACCGAAA
>CM047584.1:5416513-5447672 GCA_026184515.1 Peronosclerospora sorghi | reverse complement strand
TCGATCATCGATCAATGAGAGTCCGGGTCGTGAAGATGACCGATTGATCAGGGCGCGAGTGGCATTCAGCATGCTGAAAGCGAAGATTGTGTCAGTCCCAACCCTACGACATTTCAATCAAACCAAAACGCCGGTGATCGTGGTTTATGCTAGCCAGTGGGCAGTGTCTGCCGCGTTAGTACAATAACATGATCAAGTGTATTGATCCGTCGCATTCGCGAGCCGGACACTGAAGAGCGGTGAGCTCAATTACAGCCCCGTCGAAAAGGAAGTTTTGGCTCTTCTGCGAATTCTGGACGCCTATTTTACGATGCTGTTCGGAAAGGCGATCACTGTCCTGTCACGTCGATCCACGTTGAAGTGGTTATTAACATCCAACGAGCTAGACGGACGATTGGGGAAATGGGCTGCGATGTTGTCACAATGGGACTTGGAGATCAAGAATTGTGTGCATGGAGAAGAGGAGGTCCTAGGGGCGTTAGCCGCAAGTATCACCCCTCGCACCTAAATTGATGAAGCCCTATTTGCGATCGCACCGAAAAAGAAACCTCGGCATATGATTGAAGTACCACCCCCCACGGTTGAGAAAAGAGAAGATCTGAATGTGATCAGTTTCGATGGATCTGCTACTATTGAGCGATGTGTCAGTGCGTTTGGTGCTATTGTGTGGAAATTTTCAGCGTGGAAGATCATGATCGCGGTTGCTGATCATGCACCTAACTTCACGGTGAATGAAGCCGAGTATCATGGATTGCTTCTAAGATTGGATCTACTGTCGCAATGTCCCAAAGGAAGAGTGATCGTGTGTGGAGACTCGAATTTGGTGATCAGACAAATGCGTGGCGAAATAGAGTGCAAAGCACCGCGACTACAAGTATTGCAGCAGCGTGCGTTAAAACTCCTTTGTGAATGGCCTGATACGATCTGCTGCACGTTAAAATGGAGTGGAACAATAGTGCCGATCACATCACCACTACGGCCATGCGGGATGAAACACGATGTGATACTGTTGACGAACACCAGCTGGAAGAGCTAGTCGATCTCAACAGATTGTCTGAGGTGATCTCTTGGAAGGAAGATCACACTGTCCCACAAGTGCTGGTGACGACGCGATCACGTAACCTTCGTCAAACGCGACCGTCAACATGTCCGAAGTATCCATAGAAGGGATAAGGGCGGAACGTGTTAAAAAGGCACAAGACGAGGAGAAGTGGATTTGTGATTTGCGATGTTACTCTCATGGTCACGTTTCACGATTGAGAGCAGACGAGGTGAAATATTGTGCGAAAATATCCGACAACTATGATGTAGATGACCAAGGGTTGTTGATATACTGTGGAAATATAGCTACAGGAAAAGCCAGCTGTGATCAAGATGATCGAGACGATCGACACTCTTCAATCAAGCTGGTCTTACCTGATACCCTACATGCGGATGTCCTCCACCATTATCATACGAGTTTGGAAGGAGGAAACCAGGGTATAGGGCGTACATATCAGCGGATCAGACGACATTTTCATTGGCGTTGTATATTTTGCAGCGTGCAACGATTTGTGGGGCAATGCGTAGATTGTGAGACGGGGAAGGGTCAACCTACGATCAAGGGTATGTCGCCTAGAAACATTGAAGCTACGTACCCATTTCAAGTGATAGACATGGATCATATCCCGTCGTTGCCCCGATCAACTGATGGGAATACGGAATTGTTGATCCGGACTGATCTGCTCACGGGTATGGTGATTTCAAAAGCTGGTTCATCTCGTACAGCGCAGAAAGTCGCCGAGAATTACGAAGAGTATGTATTTCGTCGATTTGGAGCTCTAGAGGTGATCAGGCATGATCGAGAGCCCGGTTTTATGTCCGAAGTGTTTCGCGCGTTCAAAAAAATCGTGGGACAACGACATAGTGCTACTATGGCGTACCGTCCATGTAGCCGGTGAGTACACGCACGGTGCGGCTAGCGTACAGAGGAAGACTTTCCTAAAGCGGCGATTTGCCGATACTTAGCCGATACGCCCTTATAAAAGGGCTTATTAAGAGATCAATCTCTTACTCGGGGCCAAGATTTCCCTAAAGGGCTTCTTCCGCCCCTTTGGTCGTTGAGTTGCAGCGGGGTTCTCCCGCTTGAAAGCGTCAACGACGTCACGTCAATCCTGCCGCAGGGGAGTCTCGGACTCCCAAGAACTCTGTGAATGTGGATAGCCTTTCCACTTCACCAGATATTGGGTCTCACCCCAATGATGGCGTCGCGCCATCAGGCGCTCCACATGGTAATGTGGAATACCCTCCGTACCGAGAGCTGGCGGAGGAGGTCGCACAATCGGGCCGTGAGTTCCACGATCGCTGTGATCGACACAGCCGTCGCATCGATGATGTCTACAAGGGCCTCCGCGATGAGTAGAGTGCGACTGACCGCACCGATAGGCGGCTTCCCTCTCTCGAGTCGACCTTTGCGGAGTTGTGTGGTTGCCTTTCGACCCTGTCGGAGTTATTCTGACCTGCCGCTCCATACGGCTTTTACGGCTATTAGCTTTTTCAACCCCTTCCAAGAGGGGAACCGCCTCCGGGTTCTGGTATGGCTTAATCATACCTACGTATAAGGTTGGATGCGTACGCATCGCCTTCGGAATATCCAAGGTGTACGCCAAGCCCTTTCGGGCTAGCACCTTGAAAGTCCCCACAAACCTGGGGCGCAGTTTGTTTCTTAACACATTAGAAACTGAATGTGTAGGAAGGTTTTTAGCGTTTAATAAAACACTATCTCCTACTTTGTACGCCCTTTTGTTACGCCGACCCTTGCGGTCGGCCTGTTCCTTTTGCTTGTCTTGGCTTTCCGCCATGGCATGGCAAACGTGTCGTAAGACACTAAGGCGCGTCGATAAAAACTTATCGATGTGCTTTCGCACAGATACAGGGATGACATCGGGGAATCATCCCCCCTCAAGCCCTGGGCCACACACTATGGCGTCAACGGAACCTTCGGATTCACTAATCCGTTCACGTAAAACGGGGTAAACCCCGTAGATGCTTGGACCGAATTGTTTATAGCAAATTCGGCCATAGGAAGCATCTCACTCCAACTCCTTGGAGACTCCGGGCATAAACTCCGGAGAATATCTTCCACAACGCGATTAACGCGTTCAGTTTGTCCGTACGTCTGCGGGTGATCCGCAGTGGACATGAGAAGCTTGGGCCCTGCACGTGAAACAGCGCGCCCCAAAACTGTCCCGTAAAACGGGGATCCCGATCCGATACAAAGGAATCGGGTAGACCATGCTGTCGAAAGACACGGTCTAGGAACATTTTCTCTATTCCTTGTTCATCAATGGACTCGGGCACCGCCTCCAGGTGAGCCATCTTGCTCAAAAGGTCTACAAAGACCAAAATGCCGGTGTTGCCGGCCTTATCCTTCGGAAAACCGAAGATAAAATCCATACTAATGGATTTCCAACACTCCGTCGGAACGGATAAGATTTCCAAAGAGGCCGCTGACTCTGCAGAGGGTTTTACCCTCTGACACGTTTCACAGGTGCGAATATACGCACCGACCCACTTATACATCTTGGGCCACCAATACAAAGCGCTTAAAGCGCTGTAGGGCTTATCCCGACCTAAATGACCCCCCGGTAGGGGCGTCATGTGCCTCAAAGAGGACTCTGTACTTTAGTTCCTAATCATGAGGAACAACCACCCGCGAAGTGTCCTTCGCGCTCGTGATATAATATAGCAAACCGTCACAAAACCTGTAACGGTGTAACCGACCTCTAACTCGACTTGACAGGGTAGGCTCAGATGAGCCAAGTCACTTTCCACCCAACGCGCTGATAAGCGCCGTACATTGTGGGTATTTCTCATACGCTTGGCGTATGAGATCCACCACAGACGAGGTGACGAATGTCGCGTGAGCGAGCTTGTAATCGGGACGACGCGACAGCGCGTCTGAAAGTACATTCTGTTTCCCAGGTTTGTACTTTACCTCAAAATTGTACTCCGCAAAGAAGGAGAGCCAACGGGCTATCCGTAGGGAGAGATGAGGCGACTTCGTCGCTGTCCGTAACGACGCGTGGTCAGTATAAACCACGAACGGCTTTGAGCCGAGTAGGTGAACCTTAAATTTGACAAGGGCATACTTCATAGCATCTAGCTCCTTGTCATGAACGGGATAATTCCGTTCCGCAGCTTTAAGCTGCCTCGACTCAAATGCGATCACGTGTTCTCTTCCCGCATCATCTGCTTGTAACAAAGCACATCCGATTGCGAAATCGGAGGAGTCGCAGACGACGCTAAATGGTTTCCCAGAATCTGGAAGAGCAAGAACGGGAGCTTTGAACAAGCTCCCCTTTACCGCTTCAAAATCGTTTTGGGGGTTGGTTTCACAATACCAATCAACGTCCTTCTTAAGAAGGTCGGTTAATGGCTTCGCCATTTCAGCGTAGTTCTCGCTGTACTTGTGGAGATAGTTGGCTAATCCAAGCCACTTCCGTAAATCTCTAAGATTTACAGGCGAAGGCCACTCCACAATGGCTTTAACCTTCGCGGGATCCGCCCGCACTCCATCCTTACCGATGAAGCATCCGAGGAAAGGAATTTCCTCAGCGCCAAAGATACATTTGGATGCGTTTGCATATAGCTTATGCTCTCGCATACATTGAAGCACCGCTCGAAGATGTATTAGTTGCGCCTGAACATCAAACAAGTCGCCTTCCGCGCGCTATGAACGAATATATCTTCGAAGTATGTCTGAGCGTACTTTCTATGAGGGCGAAAGAGTTGAGTCACCAAGCGATTAAAAGTCGCTGGTGCATTCGAAGCCCCTGTGGCATAACAATCCACTCCCACAGCTATGCCGCTAGGCGTGCTAACCGCTGTCAGCGGAATATCGTACGCTCGCATGAGCACCTGATAATACCCGTCCACCAGATCTAAGGAGCTGTAAACAGTACAGACTGCAATATTGTTCTGGAGGACATCCTTCCGAGGAATCGGAGTCTGCATTGGTACAGTCTCTGAATTCATCTTATTGTACGCATGCACAATGCGCCACTTTCCGTTCGGTTTACGAACACAAAAAGTGGGAGATGAATGGGGAGGCTTGCTCTCCCGTACCATCCCTGCCTATTCTTTCCCCTTGAAGAATGCGTCGATGACGTCGCATTGCTCCTTGGGGAGAGGCCACTGCCTAGTGACGCAGTATTAGGTTCCAGGAACCAAGTCAATCTCATATCGGACTCCCGATCCGGTGGTAACCCCATCGGCGGGTTGTCACTAATGACATCTCCGAATTCTTCAAGTAAGGAATGGTAAGGGTCCTCAGGATCCGCAAGGATCTTGAGACCGCTTCGAGCATTCAATTTCGCTTTGGTTTGCACCAAAACTGACTCGTCCATCGTGGATGAGGAGTTTAACTCCTCTTCCGGACGCAACACGACGATCTCCTCGAGTTCACCTGCTTTTACAGCAGTCTCAAACTCGTTGAAGGACGTCTCCTCCAACGACAACAGCTCTCCTACCTCAGGCAACCGTTTAAGGCTTACGCCTTCCGTGACAACACCTGTCACGCTATTCAGCATCCAATAGGACTGCTGACTACTGGACGCGGGACTCATCCCGGGACCCAGATGGGGGGAGTTAATGGCTCCATCTATTGGATGCGCATCGCACCAACATGCGCCCCGCTAAAGGTTGTAGGGTACGGCTGCATCTGGGATGTGACTTTCACTTCTGCACCCTGCTCTCATACCGCGAACGCACATAGGGCACTCTCCACACTGCGTTAATTTTCATCAATATTTTGCGAAACTTCATCGCTTGGAAACACCTTCTTGTGTCTTGAAGCTTCGTAATGCTTGCCATTCATCGTCTTCTTAGGCTTCCTGCGTGCCTTGCGCGCACCTTGGTCACCTGTATTCGCGCGCTCCGACGCACTTTCGGGAGCCTCTACCTTATCAATGCTGTGCTCAAAAAGCGCCGTTCTTGCCTCCGATTCACCCGAACGTGCTTCCACCAGTTGTTGAACCTCGTTTTCAGTTTCGGCTTCCAGGCCCCTTGTAATCTTTTCACTTGTTTCAGTGATTAGCGTTTCAATTGCGGTGACATGCCTCGTCACCACTACAACTTGGTCCTTCATCAGCAACACCTTGTACCCTTGGTTTTGTCGCTCTTTCCGAGAATTAGGGCGCGCTCATCGTGCTGCGCGAGTGCCTTCTTCTTCGGGTCCCTCCAAACAATACACGGGGACCCGAAAAACACTATATCTGTGATCGCCGGCTTCTTTCCGGTCAGCACTTCAAAAGGCGACATCCGACCTTGGTTCGATCTTGTCGGAGTGCGGTTGAGTATATATTCGGCATACTCATCCGCATCCAACCAATAAACCAGCGGCACACCCGATCCATACCATGCACCGGACCATGTTGAATATGGTCTGGTTCATCCGTTCAGCCTTTTCATTAGACGCTGGATTTCCAGCCTCAGTAATTTGGCGGCTAATACCAGTCTGTTTACAGAACAGATCTACATTTTGGTACTCGCCGCAGCTGTCCGTACGTAGCACATATACGTGGCATGAAAACTCGTTCTCGAACCACGCTAGGAAATGGAAAAATATCTTGTCAGCCCTGTCCTTGGTGCGCGCGGCAAACACCCGAACGTAACTTGAAAAATGGTCGACAAAAGCTACCCGGTACCTATTTCCACGCCTGTCACGGGGAGTGATGGTACCCTTCAGGTCACTGCAAATCACTCCACCGATCCTGTCAATTGGCGAATTTGCACCCGAATCCGTCTTCGGTTGAGCCTTTCGCATGGCTTTGCCCTCGGCACAGGTTAGTCAATTTGGCCTGCTAGTGTCAGTGAGGGCTATGCCTAACTTGGGGTCCCTGGCAAGGATTTCGACAGTGTCATGGGCCAGGTGACCCAATCGCATGTGAACGTGGTGCAGGATTCCAGTGTGGACACCAGAGCCGACTTCTTCCGACACACTGTTCAGCACCATGCTCTAGATTTTTTTTATCCATATCTGGTTTTCCACCACAAGATTCTCAACAAATACGGCTCCAAAGGTCATCACATCAAACAATCTTGAATCCTTTAACATCACTCGCAATCTTTCACCATCGTCCGTGATGGTGCAGCCTTTCTCGCGCAACTTGCCGAGCAAAATTAATTTTTTTGCCAATTTCGGCGCGAAGTATACTTCGGTCAAAACAATGACCGTTGAACTTCCGTCATACGTGCGCAACGTAACCTTGATGACTTTTGTTGCCTTCAACGTGCCACCATCTGGGAGTGCAAATGTATCACTTGAAACGCACTCCCTGGCATCCTCAAGCAACTCAGCGTTCTACACCAAGTGTCTACTTGCTCCACTCTCAACGATTCAGATGTTTTCATCGAAATCATCGCTTCCGCATGCATTCATACCTGCATTCAATGCGGTGTCCACCGTCGACAGCACAAACTTTTGTGGAGAAGCGTACTGTAGATTTTATGTCCAACTGTAGTGTACCGTAGATTTTGGGTCCAACTGTCGGTCCAACTGTAGGTACAGCTGTGGGTGCGACTATGGTGAACGTGGACGGGGCATCGTGAGAAGGAACGAATAGATACGGGTACTTAACGGCAAGCGACGGACGACTGAGAAATCAGGTCGACTGGTCGGTGGAGAACATAGGGATAGACAGTTCTGATTGGTTGATATTAGGTAATTGGTAGATTTTAGGATATAAGCGATAAAAAAGTTCTCCTTTTGCGTCCGATCTGTAAGATCACCGAGGAGGAGGCGTGATCTCCTCGCGCCTCCCTCTCTTTTGCATACGCACCCTTTACGTCCCGGGAGGGAGCACGTAGTGCACTTTTTGTCCCACCAGCAGATGTAAAGGTCTAGGGAACTTACCCTCAACTCCACCCGCTGTGTCAGCGGTAGTATTTTGTAAAGTTTTTTTGGGGAAGTGATCGAGCCTAGTGTTCTCACCTCTTCCCCCATTAGTCCACGTTTGGCTCCTAGACGTTCAGCTGCTGCTTTAAGCGCCCCACGGGAACTCTAAGCGGATTTTAGTGGAAACCGTCGATCAGCCCGTAGAATGAGCTGATCGACCCTCCTCTTGAGTTTAGGTTAGGAATACATTATTATATTGGGTATTTCCTGGGCGAACTAGGCTTGAGAGGCTCGGCGATCGGGTGGTGAAGACTTCCTCTGCCTGATCAAGTACCCTTCTACCGATCACCACCAATATCGACGATCTGAAAACTGCAACTTTCGTGCGACCTGCGATCAACTGCTCGCAACTCGCGCCAATTCGTGAGGAGTCTACTAGACCGATCAGCGGTCCTTATCATCGACTTTTTGCGCCTTAACAAGCCTGAACAAGCCTGATCACCCTTGACCATTGATCATCCATTGATCATCGGTTATTGACCCTGATTACCCTTGATCATCCCCTGATTATTAATCAGCAGTCCTGATCATCGACTATCGGTGCCTGGTCAAGCCTGATCGCACCTGATCGACTCGGTCGATTCGTTACGGATTCATCCCAATCTTGCATCGGAATCTCGCGGGTCTACATCCCGGTTATCTGAAGAGCGACCCACGCCCAAGCCGTCGGGTACACAAAGTGAGCAGGAACACAAGTCAGTCACAAGACATCCGGAGGACCCCCTTCGTTAGTCGACAGTCCGGGCGCCGTGGTAACGCCTGATCGAGCTTCAAAAACTCTGATCAGCCGCTCCAACACACTTTCTTGTCCGCTTGTCACTTGCACCTTGACCAGTTACTTGACCGCGGTTTCTGCCGCCCTTCCGACGCTTTTCGGGGAATACTTCTGTATGTGCCCCTCTTCACAGCAGGTGTAGCAGCCTCACCGGCTCCTTCCCGGAGTCACCGCATGCGCCTGAAACATAGGAGCTGTAATGCTCTTGAGCACATCGTCCTCCATCTCTTGAGCCCATGAGCATAACTTCCAATATTGGCGCAGCAAACTTCACAATATTTTCTACTATCAACTTTTCGCTGGACCCACTTTCTGGGGCCAGAGCTACTAAGTATAAGTAGTCCTGCGTCCAAGTCCTGCGGTAGTTCTTTTCGGCCGCAAACCACATGGAAGCTTGGTGGTGGGATATGTTGATGTGGTAGAGCGTACCATAAAAATTGGTACATAATTGTGGGTATAATTGTGGACACCACTATGGGTACGGTTGTGGTAAAATGTACCACCAATTTTGTCGGTACAATAGTCGGTACAACAGGAGTTGGTACCACAGTTGGTACATCAGTCACTACAACTGTTGGCACAACGGTGGCGAACATGGATGGTGCATGGACAGGGCATCTGAGACGATGCGACAACTGGTACAGTAACCTAACCGTAACCTAACGGTAAGCGGAGAAATCAGGTCGAACGGTCGACAAAATGCGTAGGAATGGGTAGTTCTGATTGGCTGATATTAGATTTTTGGTAGATATTAGTATATAAGCAGTAATACAGTTCTCTTTTTGCGTCCAACTGCCAAGGACACCCAGGGACGGCACCTTTGCGCCTCCCCTTACCAGCAAGCACCTCTACGTCCTGGGCGGAATCACCTAGTGCATTTTTGTCCCACCGGCAGGCGTAGAGTGTCGAGAACTCTCCCTTGACTCCGCCCGCTGTGCCAGCGCTAGTGTTTTGATGGTTTTCTTTCGTTTTGGTCTTGGTAACGTGATCGAGCAGTGCGCTCTCACCTCTTCCCCATTGGTATACGTTTGTCCCCTGGTAGTTCGTCTGCTTTAAGCGCCCCACGGGAACTAAAAGGCGGATTTTTGGTAGAAACCGTCGATCAGCCCGTCGCAGATCGACCCTCCTCCTAATTAAGCGTAGAATACATAGTATATTGGGTATTCTATTAGCGTATTAAGTTTAAGAGGCTCGGCGATCAGGCGGTGAAGACTTCCGATGCCTGATCAAGTACCCCTTCGCTGGCCACCACCGAAGTCGACGATCTACAACCTGCGACCTGCGACCTGCGATCAACTGTTTGCAACTCGCGCCAACTCGTAAGGAATTTACTAGACCGATCAGCGGTCCTGATCAATCGTGATCAAGCCTGATCACACCTGATCAGCACATCGGCCGATTCGCTACGAATTACCCCAATCTTGCATCAAGGAATTGCAGTGCGACATCCACGTAACCTGGAGAGCGACCCACGCCCAATCCGACGGGTACACAAGGTGAGAAGGAACACAAGTCAGTCACACAAGACAACCGGAGGACCCCCTTCGTCAGTCGGCAGTCCGGGCGCCGTGGTAACGCCTGATCAAGCTTCAAAAACTTTGATCAGCCGCTTCACCACAATGGTGCGCGTGCCCGGATCTTTGGGCGACGCGGTATATCACCTTTATTCTACGCAAGATGGCGCTGATGTGGACGTGAAAAAGGAAGCAGAAGCAGAATTGAAGGTTAAAGTGGAAAAGGAGGAGGTGGTTGTGACGGCGGAAGGCAATTCGCCGTCGTCATGTCTGAAGAAGGAAGGAAATGCTGATCACCAGCACCTGGGGAGGTATCCTGATGATATAAAGGAGGAGAAGAAGCCTCAACCACCTCCCAAGGCTCCTTCAGGAGCCCCTGAGGATCATAACTTGCGTTATGATCCGCCAATTACATATGTATATGATGATCCGGATTGGAAGCCGGTGGTGAAAAACTACGACCCGGACCGACCAAAGGCGTTGCTAAAGGCTCCGGGTTCGGAGAGAGATGAAAATAGATCAAGTATGGCGCCATCAGAATCTGATTTGTCAAGGACGTTTTATATGAAGGAACTGAAGAATTTTTTATTGACGGATTCGATCATGAACCTACTCGGGGTCACGATCAGCGGAAAGCTGAACGGACCGGTCGATCAACCAGTTACGGACGGGAAGGACAAGCTTCAGCTGGTGTCAGGGATAACACGCCTGATCAAGCAAGTTGGTTTGACTACAGGCGCCTACGATGCTGAAGAAGTGTTCGATCTCAACCCTGTTGACGTTGCAACCACTACCCAGCAGCTGTTCGAGCTGTTGGTACCTATAGTGGGTCGATCTGCTAAGATGGAATCATCTCGTACTATGCCGACAATCGAAGCGGGTTCGTGGATCAACGTGGCAGAGCATACGGGAAAATCCTGTTACGAATCTGCTCCTTCAGAGGGCGATATGTCTGAAGTGGAGTCGAGCAGTGCTAATAGAGTGGAACCCAAGATTACCCGAATGACAATCTGCCAGAAAAAAGAAGCCAAGTTCTCAATTGTCAAGAAGGAACCTCAATCAGTCAAGGCAGACGATGATCAATCATCGCAGGACCCACGGCTGCAAATATTTTTCGATAAGTCAATGAAGCAGTTTTTGGATGAAAAAAGAGGCAAGTTGATACCTGGAGTTGTTTACACGAAAAGTCACCAGCCAGAGCCAGTAATAGCTGCGACAGTCGAGGATGTCGATATGGAGTCCGTGTATTCGCGTCGTGATCACCAGTCAAAGCCTGGAAGGTCGGCGTCGGTTAAGGATGTTGACATGGAATCTGTACATTCGTTCCATGACCGACAATCCCGGCGCGACTAAACCAATCCAGACGAGCCGATCACTCTACCTCGACAAGCCACAGTTGCATCAGCGTACAATGGAATGCCCACCAACAGCCGATTCCCAGGATTCGGATGTCCGTGATTAGCGATCTGAAGGAATTTTCTGTGAAAGAAGGAGATGAAGATCAAGCGCGGAATTGTATTAGTCGCGTTAAGTCAGCATTTATGCGTGACCAAGCCTCCGACCATGAGAAGTGTTTAATTATGGGTGATTTTCCCAAAAGACCGGCGCGCAATTGGCATCGGCAGTTGAGCAGATCCACTCGCGCAAGTTGGAAAAGTCTCGTCGATGAGTTTGAAATTCAGTACTGCGGAAGGAGCCAATCGGCATCTCGCCAATACTACTACACGGAGCAGTCGTCTGACGAAAGCCCCATTGAGTACCTTCACCGGATGAATGTGGCGGGAATGCGATCCAAGTTGCCGATCAAGGACGGATCATCTACGATCTTACGTGAACATGTGCAACATTTCCTTGACACATTGACTAATCGCGAATTCGCGGATCAGCTGGCACTTCTGCGTTTGGATAACGCTATGGATTTGGAAGAGACGCTGCGGGCTTATGTTCGCAATAAGTCGTGCCAGCCAACGGCGACGGTAGGCACCAGCCGATTTTGTCTGAAATTCGGCGATGATCGGTCGCCTGCCTCGTTGCGGAAGCCTAAAGCAGTGCGCGCGATCAAGATGATGTCTGGAAGTGAAGAATCAAGCTCCGATGAAAGTGGAATTGACGGATACCAGCGTCGTTACATGATTGCTGCTATGCGCGATCAACCAGTAACTCACGGCTCACCTAGTGAGCCTCGATCTGGTAAACGAATCGAATTAAGTGCCGTTGACCAAGGGGCGATGAAGAAATGCAGTCATTGTGGATCAATTAAGCACGACAGTTGACCAAGGGTCGATGAAGAAATGCAGTCATTGTGGATAATTTAAGCACGACAATTGGAAACGCCTGACCTGTCTGAAGTGTGGCAAGAAGAGGAACTCGTCGGATCACTGTTTGTACGTATGACGTGCGAGCGGCGAAATTCATGACGCTGGCAAGTGCCATATGGAGGAATTCTAGAATCGTAGTGGTACAACCCTACCAAGCATGAGGGAATGTTGCCCAAGGAAGCCGAAGACATGTTAATCTAGGACGCTTGCCAGGTTGGAATCTGGTACGAGACGAGCGTTCTGGTGTGTGTATTTTTGCATATGTGGATAAGAAGCGGGTTGATCAAGCAGAAGAAAAAGATAATGAAAAATGTGATCAGCCTGATTTACCACGTTTGGCTAATTTCCGTATTGATGAGTTTTCTCGGTCCCCGGTAATCATGGAAGTTGATTTGCTCTCGGGTGAATCACGTAGATATTGGAAGTACCACTCGCCAAAAAAATGGTTTAAACAAGCCAAGGCGAGTGGAAAAATCAATAACGAACGTGCCACGTTGCTATTCGATTCTGGTGCCGAAGTGTCGATCATCGACTCAGCCTTTGCTCGTAAGGTGGGTTGTCAGATCGACACGAGCCAAATACAAGAACGTGTTGGTATAGGAGAAAGTGCGTACCTCACAGAAGGGCGCACTAAGATTGAATTGACGTTAGCGGGTTCCTGGTTTATTATTTCCATGCATGGGTGGGAAAGCTCGTTGGTCAAGATGTTATATTGGGTATGGATTTTATGATCCCAGCTGGTGTCAGATTGGACATAGCCCACGGCGCACTAAGTCTGCCTGATGAAGTAAGCATCCCATTAGAAGGCCGCTGACAGCTGTATGGATCGAGCGGAGATTATATGAAACTTGGTCAGTACTAGCAGATCCCAGTAGGTCGATCTGCTGAGGTTCGGATTCGTGATCAGCGATCTCGGAAGTTATAGATGACTCGCGGAAAAGATTGGGTCCCCACTGTGACTAGGGGCGTGGGTAATTTGAGATATCTGTGTATTACGAATGTTGACGATCATCCTCCATGACGATATGATTTTTGGTATGTGGATGAAATAGGATGATGTGCCCCGTCGCCCTGGGTTTATTTCGGTGGGCTCTAATCGCTATAAGGAGTGGCAGAATCTCGCATATCAAGCTTCTACCGATTCAGTGTATGACGATCAAGAAAGTGTCGACCAAGTTCCTTTGGTAGAAAAAAAGGAGTACCCAATTCCTCAAGGAATTTTAGTACGACCTGCGGACTCGACCACGGCATCTGTGGCATTAGTAACCGTAAGATCGCGGAAGGTACAAGAAGTGCATGAAAAGTGCGGTCAAGAGCAAAGTGTGAAAGGTCCGACCCTTAGTCACGAGGTTGAACGACCTGTTACAAGAGATAAGCCTGCCTAAGATACGCGCGAACATCCCATCTCAACTGATTCCGGGGAATTCGGTGTGATTCCTATCGATGACCAAGTGTGCTACCACGAGGGCGGAGATTTGTTCGTGGAAGAGCTGGAGAAACAGCTTGACATGCTGCCTGAAGTGTCCGAAAGTACCGCAGAAGTGACCAAGGATGATGTGCAAGTCGGTGATTCATTGATCAACACGGCAGAGGAAATCGACCAACTTCGTGATATAATTTGGGCGAAGAAACATCTGTTGATAGGGAAAGGAAACGAGCTGCCTCCTGCTGCACGTGGAGTTGTTTGCGATATTGACGTAGGAAATGCGCGCCTGATCGCTCAAAAGTGTCGGAAGGTCGCTCCACAATTTCGCGAGAAGTTATCAGCCTTGATAAATGGGCTATTGGCCACCAAGATTACCCAGCCGTCTACGTCACCCTGGGAATCACCTATAGTGATTATTGTGAAGAATAATGGGGTTTATATTCGGTTATGTATTGACTATCGCGCGGTGAATCAACTCACGCGTTTGATGTTATACCCTATGCCTCTGATCTCTGATTTGCTCGAGGATTTGGATAAAGTGTTGTGGTTTTACTCTTTGTATATGGCGAGTGTTTTTTGGGTCGTGTTGATGACCGATCGAGCGTGTCAGATTTCGGCTTTTATCACTCCGTTCGGATTGTTTGAGTGGAATCGGATGCCCTTCGGCCTAAAGAACGCCCCGCAGATCTACCAGCGGTTAATCGACAATGCACTATATGGATATCTCAAGGTCAAGGACGTTGACGATGAGTCATCGGATGCGTTTACTACGGGAGAGCCTGACCAAGCACGAGGCGGCCCATCTGTGTTGCAGCGACGGTCATATATCGATGACATTTTGCTCCTGGCAAGTACATGGACAACCCTGTGTGACAAGGTTCGAAACCTGTTGGAGAAGTGAGATCAGTGGAACTTGTCGATCAGCGTCGTTAAATCGTATTGGGGGCGAAGTGAAGTGCCTTATTTGGGACATCACGTCTCTAGCCGTGGTCTGGAAACAAATCCGAATAATTTGGATGATCTGATTGATTTGCCTTTTCCTGGCACTTTGCGTGCTATGCAATCGTTTTTGGGGAGTCTGAATTATTGCCGTCGATTTATTGAGGACTTTGCGATCTATGCCGCTGTGCTCTATGAATTAGGAGAGATCGATTATCAAGAGTTAAAGAGCCGGGCTTTGATCAACTAGAGTATGGTGTATGAAGACGATCGATTCACCAGGGCGCGAGTGGCATTCAGCATGCTGAAAGCAAAGATTGTGTAAGCCCCAACCCTGCACCATTTCGACCAAGCCAAGACGCCGGTGATTGTGGTGTATGCCAGCAAGTGGGCAGTGTCTGCCGCGTTGGTGCAAGAGCATGACCAAGCATATTGCCCCGTAGCATTTTCTAGCCGGACGCTGAAGAGCGGTGAGCTGAATTACAGCCCCGTTGAAAAGGAAGTGTTAGCTCTTCTGCATATTCTGGACGTCTACTTTACGATGCTGGTCGGAAAGGCGATCATTGTCCTGTCACGTCGATCCACGTTGAAGTGGTTATTAACGTCTAACGGGATAGACGGACGACTGGGGAAATGGGCTGCAATCTTCTCACAGTGGGACTTGGAGATCAAGAAATGTGTGCATGGAGAAGAGGAGGTACTAGGGGCGTTAGCCGCAAGTATCACCCCTCGCACCGAAATTGATGAAGCCCTGATTGCAATCGCACCGAAAAAGGAGCCTCGACAGACGATTGAAGTACCACCTCTCACTATCGAGAAAGGCGAAGAGCTGTACATGATCAGTTTCGATGGATCTGCTAGCGTTAAGCGATGTGTTGGCGCGTTCGGTGCTATCGTGTGGAAATTGCCGGAGTAGAAGATCATGATTGCGGTTGGGGATCATGCTCCCAACATCACGGTGAATGAAGCCGAGTACCATGGGTTGCTTCTGAGTTTGGATATACTGTCGCAACATCACAAAAGAAGGGTGATCGTGTGTGGAGATTCGAATTTGGTGATCAGACAAATGCGTGGCTGAATAGAGTGTAAAGCTCCGCGGTTGCAAGTATTGCAACAGAGCGCGTTGAAACTCCTTCGCGAATGGCCTAATCATGACCTGATGCACGTTAAACGGGAGTGGAACAAGTGTGCCGATCACATCACCACTACTGCCATGCGGGATGGAGCACGATGTGAGATGGATGACGAAAAAGAGCTGGAAGAATTGGTCGATCTAAACAGATTGCTTGAAGTGATTACTTGGAAGGAAGATACCACTGTCCCGCAAGTGCTGGTGGCAACGCGATCACGTAACCTTTGTCAAACAAAACCGTCAACGTGGCCCAAAGTATCCATATAAGGGATAAGGGCGGAACGTGTTAAGAAGGCGCAAGACGAAGAAAACTGGATCTGCGATTTGTGATGTTACTTGCAGGGGAACGTGTCACAATTGAGCGTATACGAGGTGAAAGAGTGCGCAAAATCGCCGACAGGTATGATGTCGATGACCAAGGGTTGTTGATTTACTGTGGAAATATGGCTAAAGGAAAAGCCGGCGGTGACCAAGACGATCGTGAGGATCGACATTCTTTGATCAAACTGGTCTTACCGGAAACCATACATGCGGATGTCCTCCACCATTATCATGTGAGTTTGGAAGGAGGACACCAGGGTATAGGGCGCACATATCAGCGGATCAAACGATACTTTCATTGGCGTGGTCTATTTCGCAGCGTACAAAGATTTGTTGGGCAATACGTGGATTGTGAGACGTGGAAGGGCCAGCCTACGATCAAGGACAGGTCACGGGGAAACATCGAAGTGTGGTGAAGTGTACCACAAATTTGGTCACTTTTGGTCAAGGCAGTTGGTCGAGTTTCCGATTGGTCTAAACAAGGGGGGCTTTTTAGCCTATCAGATTCAAGGAGTATCAAGAATGCCGGTCTTGGATGAGTCACCTGACATTGGGTATTTTACATAATTTTGTGTGGGTACATTAGGGACCATAGGGAGGTAGTATTATTGGTTAGTTGTGGGTTTTCCAAGTAAGAGTCTTTTGGTTACGGATTTTCCCGGTAAAGGTTTTTGGTCTAGGAATAAGTGGAAAAAAACTCTTCTGGTCTTGGTCTACACCGCAGCAAGGGGTCGCCGTTCTTCTTTTCACGTAAACTAGTCGCCTCAACCCGCCGCGGAGTGTTTGGGGGCAGAGGGTTGAATTATCCCCTCTCGCCTATTATGCACGGTCTGGACGCGCCGCACGCGCACTTTGGCCACCGGAAGTCCCTCGACGGGAGTACGATTTGGCGATCTCGACACTTTAATTCAAGTACGTTTGGAACGTGCTATTCACTGGATTGGTCTTTACGTGGAGATATCGTTTGTGGAGTTTCACGGGCATATTGGGTCTTTACGTGGAAATATTGGCTTATTGTAACATCGGTTGGAGTTTAGACCGGTTTTGGTCTTCTCTCATATTGGTCAGGGGCTAGACCGGTTGATTGGTCTACCCTCTATTATTTCGTATTTGTCAGGTCTAGATCGTTTGGACGATCGACCTTTTGGAATTTATCTTTTGGAAGTGTTTCTGGTCTGTACGTACCTGGGTTGAAGAGTTCCGCCCTAGGTACACCTAGCCAGCACGGTCTCAATTCAAGACAGAATCAGATCAATCTGCGATCCCGATCCACCGAGTGTGTAACTAGCCCATTCCATCGGGTACACAAGGTGAGATGAACTTAAGTGAATCGGACCAAGTGTCTTTGGATGATGACCGGTCGTCTGCCAGCAGCGGACGATCGGACCAGATTTCAAATGGAGGTCCGCGGGGTACCCCCCCCCGTAAGTTGGAAGGCTGGGCACGATGGTGTTGGTCAGGTTGTCGATACAAATGTATTTGATTTCGAACTTGACTCCACCACAATGGTGCGCGTGCCCGGATCACTTGGTGATCGTGGATATCACCGCGAGGTGTCATCAAAGATTGAATTTGAAGATTTGAATTTGGAATCGTTCTGGAGAGGGCGTAAGGAAAGGCTATCACCTTAAGTCTTCGTTCTCGATAAAGATGGCGATGTCCGGTCTGGCC
Source organism: Peronosclerospora sorghi (assembly GCA_026184515.1). NCBI lineage: Eukaryota > Oomycota > Peronosporomycetes > Peronosporales > Peronosporaceae > Peronosclerospora > Peronosclerospora sorghi. Next base: position 5,429,640 of record CM047584.1, on the reverse strand, counting down.
TGGTGGAGGACCAGATTGGGATTAATATTTTTTTTCCTCCCCAAAAGTATCCCACCGGAGCCGATCGAGACTATAGCAAGTCCTGCTATAGTCCCGGAAAGGATCAGGACCTTGGTCCTGATCCTATGTATGTGCATAAAAAAGTTGATGGAAAATTAAAAGACGAAAAATACTTGGAGGCTGATCAGAACGATCCGACCAACCTCCTCAAGGTCCCCAAGGTCCCCAAGATTCCCAAGAAAGGGTTGGGAATGCCGGCCGACGAAGACGACCTCGAAGAAAAGTCGCAGGTCGGAGATGGAGGCATCACTGAAGAAGACCTAAACAAGATGTATTACATTTTTGAGCTGAAACGATTTGTTCGCTTTGACGTGGTGTTTCGGGTGTTGAACCTCCAGATCCCCGACCATCTTCTCGGTCCCACTACCAAGCCGATCCAGAGTGATCGCCCATTGCTGTTGGTGAAGAACTTGGTGGCGATGTTGGCGGAGGTTGGCATTAAAATGCAGAACCCCGCCGATGTCCAAAAAATATTTGAATTTGAGACTTGGAGGCTGAAATCGTCGATGTCGACCTCCCACGACCATTTGGTCCCACTGGTCGGGGCGGTTCGCCGCCCAACTCCCACCGCAGCAGTGAAGGTCGCTGAAGTCTCCACAGCGCTTGTTGACATTGGTTCTGATGACGAATCGGTTTATCAATCTCCACCGGCCTCGAACAGCTCATCAGAGTTGGAGACTAGTGTCGAGCGGATGACCATGTGGGTGGACCATGCCCAGCTGGAACAAAAAAAGGACGTGCGGCAGCAAAGGGCTGCTTGCCAGTCGGGGCTCCAGGGACCCCCACAGGACTCAGTTCCGAAAAAGGAGGGTAACAACACGTTGCCCATGACTCCAGCTAACGTCCAAGCCATGTTTGAGACGATGATGGAGCGTTTCATGGAAGACCGGGTTAGACCACCTCTGCGCCCACATGTCCAAGACCGGTCTACCCAGCAAAGTGCCAATGTTTGCCGAGATGTGGATATGGAATCGGTAACATCTATGGACAAGCCCACTCGAAGTGATAAGTAAGTCGGCAAAGGGAAGCGCAAGCCGCAACCGGCCAGACCGCGTAGACCAAGCAAGACAAGTGACTGTGACATGGAGTCGGTCGGCGGTCTTGACGACCACTGTGGGTCAGACGGTACGGGCGCTGGCAAGCCACAAAAGGCTAACCTAGCCTCCACTATTGCTTACGACTTTGGATCTGCTGCGATTCCGCGCATCCGTATGGCCGCGACGACCGACCTCAAGGACTTCACTGGCAAGGATGCTGATGAAGACCAGGCCCGGTCTTGGTTCGGTCGGGTCAAGTCTGCGTTCCTGCGAGACCAGACCCCGAAAAGTGAAAAATGTCTGATCTTCCGGGATTTGTTGAAAGGACCAGCTGCCAACTGGATCCAACAGTTAGGCCGGGATGTCCGGTATGACTGGGACCAGCTATGTGAAGAGTTTGAAGGGCAATATTGTAACTCCGGATTTTCGAGTGCCCGCAAGTATCACCATATGCAGAAGCGGAGCGAGCGACGAGACACCGATCGAGTATTTGCATCGGTTGAACGTGGCCGCACTTCGTGCCTGCATAACAATTAAAGAGAATAACCCGCTGAACGGTGTTGCCCTGGAACATGTGGGTCACTACATTAGTACCCTGGACGATCAAGAACTGGCGGACCAGCTTACTCTGCTGCGTCTTAGGGACGCGGGTGAAGTTGAACAGACTCTACGGACGCTACAGCAGTCGCGTAGCATGAGGGCGAAGAGTGCTGGTGTATCAGGTCGCTACCGATCCAAGACCCAGACCCAGACCCAGACCGATCCGGTCAAGAGACCCTGGACCAGACCGACCCGAGCGGTCAAGGCGATCGTAGCCGAAGACAGCACGGGATCGGAAGGGGAAAGTGGGAGTGAATCCAGCCATGAGTCATCGGATGAAGACCAGTATCGTTACGTCTATGTTGCGGGACCTGCCCCGAAGACCAGGTCGAAGTCCGACCAGGTAGACCGGAAGGGAAGGAACGGAAGCAAGTCCGATCCAGACCGACCTCGTCAGAAGTGCTCCCACTGTGGGTCGAGTAAACATGATGGTCCAAACTGCTGGAAGAAGATGGTGTGCAAGAATTGCGAGAGACGCGGTCACCCGACTGAACATTGCTTCTTCGTATGCAAGTCATGTGGAGAGATCCACGAGGCCGGCCACTGCAAGATCGAAGAATTTTTTAACATGATACGCAAGTGGTACGTGCCGGACAAGCACGCGTGGATACTGCCGCCGGACGCAGAAAAGATGTTAAACTAGAACGCTCGCCAGGTTGGAATCTGGATCGAGCCGAGCGTTCTACGGTTCACATCTATGCATATGTCGGCAAGGAGGATAAGACCGACAATACACGTTCTATCCCAAATTGCGTCGACCCAGACCATCCGGTCTACAGTCTGAAGACCGATGAGTACTCCCGGACCAAGGTGGTTATGCAGTTGGACTTGCTGCCTGGAAAATCCCGCGGATACTGGAAGTATCACGCGCCTGATAAATGGTTCAAGCAGGCGAAATCCTGTGACAAGATTAATAACCAGAAAGCGACGATGTTGTTCGACTCTGGAGCTGAAGTCTCGATAATCGATGTAACGGGGTTACATTCGGGTAACACTGAGTGTTGGTGTACATTGGTACACCACGGTTGAGGCCAGTATTGGCCGGGTTGAAAGGTTTCGAACATTTGGTTATTTTAACCAATCAGGGCATGGGCCCTTGGTGTGGTGGTGTCAGCCATCCACGTGTCAGTACACAGGTGTGTACACTACATTTTAGCTAGGTATGAATTAGGAATATTCTACTTAGTGTTACATATAGTTTATATTAGTTTAAATAATTCCATATTAAATATATATTCAGTTTACTTTCCACTCCGTAGTACAGACACACGACCTAGACTGGTCATGCGTGTAGTGAGTGCCGTAGCGTAAGGGGAGCACTCCCCTTAGCTACACCCTTTGTAAGGGAGCCTTGCCGTTAAGGCACTAGTACAGGCTAGAGTAAACTAACCCGGGAATCATGGCCCCGAGTAGGAGAGTTCTCCTACTAAGCCCTTTACAAGGGCGTATCGGCTAAGTAGCGGCGAACGCCGCTTTAAGGAAAGCCTTCCTCTGTGCGCTAGCCGCACCGTGCGTATACGCACCGGCTACATCTGGTAGCACTTGTAGTCAATCCAACACCTGTGTTGGTAGACTAGACATCCTCTGCAAAGGATGAATCAGGACGATTGGGATAGTTTTACACTCGTCCAGCAGGAAGCCTTTAAAAGGCTGTTACCCTTGACGGGGGAAGAAAGTATGAAGCTCCTAGTGGAGCAAGGCCTTGAGGCCGTAAAGGCAAGGGTGAATGCCCTCATCGCTCATGAGGCGAGTTGTGGTGGAGGTCATTCCACGGGGGTGCGCCCTCCATTATCGTTTAAGATAAAAGGGTTCACCGGAGAGAAGGGTGACAACTTTTATGTTTGGTTGCGAGAGGTCGAAACGGCCTTTGCCACAGCGAACATGACCGCTGATCACTTTCAAGTGGGACTTGCATTGACCCATCTTACGGGCAAAGCCCGTACATGGGCGTTTACATGCTCGGAATCAGTCAAGGACGTGTTTCCAACATGGAAGGTCCTTAAGCAGAAGCTTATGGACATGTACGCAACGCCTGATCTGGTTTTCCATAATCAACTGGCGTTCCTGATGTGCCGTCAAGGCACTAAGGACCTGGAGATTTAGATCCAGGAGCTTAAGACCCTGTTGCAGGGATGTACGCGAAAGCGTATTCGGACGATGTGTCCATTCCCGTCTTCATGGGAGGCCTGAGAGAAGGGCCAGCACGTTCGGAGATTTTCCGATGCCGACCCCAATCCCTGGTGGAGGCGTTCAAGATGGCGTTCAACGCCGAGAGGAACTTCCGTTCCTCTAAGGTGGGTCCTGAACCCATGGACCTGAGTCAGGTCGAAGCGGAGGAGAAACCTCCCGCTAAGATTCATTCGGACTCTTTTTCACAGAGCTTCGATAGAGAGCTCTTGGCTATGCTGCAGCGGCGTGGGCCGCTGAGATGCTTCCTGTGTGGGAGCACGGATCATCTGAGGAACAGATGTCCGAAAAATCCCCAGCGAGACACTCACTACAAGGGACCAAGGGTGGGGAAAAAGCCCTTGTACAAGCCGTCGGGAAACGACGGCTCCCAGTAGGTGCGGGGCGCCCTACTGGGGGACCCCTCAGTGCTGTTAAGCCCCAGGGTAGGGGACGACAGCACAAAGCCCCGAGGGAAGCGGTGCTTTCTAGAACCGAGTTGGTGTACCAGCCAGGTTTGCTGGTAGTACTTGCGGACGTGAAATGCTTTGATAAGCCTTGGAGAGTCTTGATAGACTCTGGAGAGTCTGACAATTATGTCAGACGAGCTTCTGTGGAGAAGAGTCGGCTGTATGCCGAGGCCCTAGAGGCACGTTCTCGTGACGTTGTCACGGTCCGTCTCGCGACAGGCGTACAGGTTTCTGTACCCAAGGTCTCGATTGAACTTAAGCTGAAGTTTGCAGACTTCGACAGCTTAGAACGTTGCCTAGTCCTGGATTTGGACTCGAGGTATGACCTCATTCTTGGCATGAAGTGGCTGGAACGCCACGAGCCATGGATAGACTGGAAGTCTAAGTCCATTGGATCAACGCACCCGCGGTCGGGTGAAGCATTGGCGAGTCATGAACCCACCTATGCTCGATCGCAAAAGCGATACTGGCGTGAGATACCAGAGATTGGAATGCCTGAGATGATCAGTCCCAATGAGGTCAAGGAAGTGTTCCTTGACGAGGGGTATTCGGCGATTAATCCCCACATCAATATAGGCGAAACTGGTGAGTCGCTAGTGGTAGAAGTGTATTCCTCTGAGGTTAAGCGCGAGGCGCTTCCTAGAGAAGAGACCGGTAGTTCGTCTTTTTTGCACGTCGGAAATGATTCCGACCACGCTGTGTCCGGCGAACAAGTTGCGACTCCAGTGGTAGAGGTAGAGACCCCTGTGGTTAAGCGCGAGGCGCTTCCAAGCGAAGAGACCCGAAGTTCGTCTCTTTCGCACGTCGGAAATGATTCCGACTACGCCGTTATAGGTGAGACCGGCGAGTCACCTCTACCGGTGGTAGAGGTAGAGACCTCTGTGGATAGGCGCGTGGCGCTTCCAATAGATGGGAAAATTGACTCCCCCATCTGGGTCTCGGGATGAGTCCCGAGGCCAGTAGTCAGCAGTCCTATCGGATACTGAATAGTGTGACAGATGTTGTCACGGAAGGCGTAAGCCTTGAACGGTTGCCTGGGGTAGGCTAACTGTTGTCGTTGGAGGAGATGTCCTTCAACGAGTTTGAGACTGCTGTAAAAGCAGGTGAACTCGGTGATATAGTCGTGTTGCGTCCGGAAGAGGAGTTAAACTCCTCATCCACAATGGACGAGACAGTTTTGGTGCAAACCAAACAGGCATTGAATGCCCAAAGCGGCCTCAAGATCCTCGCGGATCCTGAGGACCCTTACCATTCCTTATTAAAGGAATTTGGAGATGTCATTAGTGACAACCCGCCGATGGGGTTACCACCGGATCGGGGAGTCCGACATGAAATTGATTTGGTACCTGGAACCAAATACTGCGTCACTAGGCAGTGACCTCTCCCCAAGGAGAAATGTGACGTCATCGACGCATTCTTCAAGGGGAAAGAAGAGGGAGGGATGGTGCGGGAGAGCAAGTCTCCCCACTCATCTCCCACTTTTTGTGTTCGTAAAACGAACGGAAAGTGGCGCATTGTGCATGCGTACAACAAGCTGAATGCAGCTACTGTACCTATGCAGACTCCGATTCCTCGGAAGGATGTCCACCAGAACAATATGGCGGGCTGTACTGTATACAGTGCCTTAGATCTGGTGGACGGGTATTATCAGGTGCTCATGCGAGCGTCCGATATTCTGCTTACAGCGGTCGGCAGGTCTAGCGGCATGCTGTGGGAGAGGCTAATTATGCCACAGGGGCTTTCGAATGCACCAGCGACTTTCAATCGCTTGGTGAATTAACTCTTCCACCCTCATAGGAAGTACGCTCAGACGTACTTTGACGATATATTCGTCCATAGTCGTGCGGAAGGCGACTCGTCTGATGTTCAGACGCATCTGATACACCTTCGAGCAGTGCTCGAATGTATGCGAGAGCATAAGTTATATGCAAACGCATCCAAGTGTATCTTTGGTGCAGAGGAGATTCCTTTCCTCGGATGCTTCATCGGTAAGGATGGAGTGCGGGCGGATCCCGCGAAGGGAAAAGCCATTGTGGAGTGGCCTTCGACTGTAAATATTATAGATTTACGGAAGTGGCTTGGATTAGCCAACTATCTCCACAAGTAAAGCGAGAACTACGCTGAAATGGCGAAGCCATTGACCGACCTTCTTAAGAAGGATGTTGATTGGTGTTGGGAAACTGAACACCAAAACGCTTTTGAAGCTGTTACGGGGAGCTTGTTAAAAGCCCCAGTTCTTGCTCTCCCAGACTCTGGGAAACCATTTAGTGTCGTTTGTGACGCCTCTGATTTTCGCAATCGGATGTGCTTTGTTACAAGCAGACGATGCAGGAAGGGAACGCGTAATTTCGTTTGAGTCGAGACAGCTTAAAGCTGCAGAACGGAATTATCCCGTTCATGACAAGGAGCTACTTGCACTGAAGTATGCTCTTGTCAAATTTAGGGTTCACCTACTCGGCTCAAAGCCGTTCGTGGTTTATACTGACCACGCGTCCTTACGGACAGCGACAAAGTCGCCTCATCTCTCGCAACAGATGGCCCGTTGGCTCTCCTTCTTTGTGGAGTGCAACTTTGATGTTAAGTATAAACCTGGCAAGCAGAACGTGCTTGCGGACGCGTTATCGCGTCGTCCCGATTACGAGCTCGCTCACGCGACATTCGCCACCACGTCTGTGGTAGATCTCATACGCCAGGCGTATGAGAAAGACCCTCAATGTACGGCGCTTATCCGCGCGTTAGATGAAAAGGGTCTTGGCTCGTCTGAGCCAACCCTGTCAAGTCGAGCTAAAGCTCGTTTACACCGTTACAGGTACTGTGACGGTTTGCTATATTATAGCACGAGCGCGGAGGACACTCCGCGGGTGGTTCTTCCTCATGATGAGGAACTAAAGTATAGAGTCTTCTTTGAGGCACATGACGACTCTACCGGGGGTCATTTAGGTCGGGATAAGACCTACAGCGCTTTAAGCGCTTTGTATTGGTGGCCCAATATGTATAAGTGGGTCGGTGCGTATATACGCACCTGTGAGACGTGTCAAAGGGTTAAACCCTCTGCAAATTCATCTGCGCCTTTGGCGAGCTTATCGGTTCCAACGGAGTGTTGGAAATCCATTAGAATGGATTTTAGCTTCGGTTTTCCGAAGGATAAGGCCGGGAACACCGGCATATTGGTCTTTGTAGACCGTTTGAGCAAGATGGCTCACCTGGCGGCGGTGCCAGAGTCCATAGATGGACAAGGAACAGCAAAAGTGTTCCTAGACCGTGTCTTTCGACAACATGGTCTACCCGATTCCGTGGTGTCGGATCGGGATCCCCGTTTTACGGGACAGTTCTGGGGAGCGTTGTTTAAAGTGCTAGGCACCAATCTCCTCATGTCCACTACGGATCATCCGCAGACGGACGGTCAGACGGAACGCGTTAATCGCGTTGTGGAGGACATTCTACGGAGTTTATGTCCGGATTCTCCAAAGAGTTGGAGTGAGATGCTTCCGATGGTTGAATTTGCTATCAACAATTCGGTACATGCATCTACGGGGTTTACCCCGTTTTACGTGAACGGATTGGTGAATTCGAGGGTTCCGTTGACGCCACGTGTGTGTGGCCCAGGGCTTGAGGGGGTAGGATTCCCCGATGTCAGCCCTGTATCTGTGCGAAAGCACATAGATAAGTTTTTATCGACGCGCCTTAGTGTCTTACGACACGTCTGCGATGCCATGGCGAAAAGCCAAGACAAGCAGAAGGAGCAAGCTGACCGAAAGGGACGGCGTAACAAAAAGGTATACAGAGTAGGAGAAATTGTTTTATTAAACGCTAAAAATCTTCCTACACATGCAGTTTCAAATGTGTTGCGCAATAAACTGCGCCCCAGGTTTGTGGGTCCCTTTAAGGTGTTAGCCCGAAAGGGCTTGTCGTACACCTTAGACATCCCGAAGGCGATGCGTACGCATCCAACCTTTTATGTAGGTATGCTTAAGCCATACCAGAACCCGGAGGCGGGTCCCCTCGCGGAGGAGGGTGAGAAACCGGATAGCCGAAAGGCGCAACAGGTCGGAACATCTCCGACAGGGTTGATATACGACCCTGAAGCTCCGCAACGAGAGTTTCGAGAGAGGCAATCCGCTCCTCGAGGCGTTCATTCGCACTCCCCTCGTTGCGGAGTTCCTCCTGAGAATCTTGGATGCGAAGGCTGTGCCGATCACAGCGCTCGTGGAAGTCACGCCGCAATAGAGCGATCCCCTCCTCCAGTGCTCGATACGGAGGGTACGCCACATTATCATGTGGAACACCTGATGGCACGACGCCATCACCGGGGTGAGACCCAGTACCTGGTGAAGTGGAAAGGGTATCCACATTCCAAGAACTCGTGGGAGTACGAGAATCCCCTGCGGCAGGATTGCCGTGACGTCGTTGACGCTTTCAAGCGGGAGAATTCCACTGAGAGACCAAAGGGGCTGAAGAAGCTCCTTCACTCCCAATAGATGGGAGTTCGCCGGAGGCAGATGCTGTGCTTGCATTGCTCTCCGGCACCACATCTAGAGCAGAGCGCGTATAATAGGAGGCAGGCAATTGCCCTTGCGCTTTGACCTGAGCATAGGCCAAGCGTAGCGCTCTCTCTACCCGAACGTCGTGTTCGGAAAAGCTGTTGTACAGCGCATCGAAACTGGGGAGGTATTTCTCCCTTTCCGCCCAGGCGCGGAACGCCTGTTCTGCGTCTTTGACGCTTTCGTCCCTCAGGAGAACAAGGGGAATCTCGCGGAGAACATCCACGAGGGCACCGCGCGCCTGTTTCCCGAGGCGCGTCCGGTAGGCCTTAACGGAATAATGTTTGGGCGTTAGTAGTCGGGCCCGGAGTTGGTTACGATGCGCAATTTCACGCGAGAGTATAGCCGCTGGTCCAGGGGTATAAGAGGCTAAGCCCCTCTTGACCGCGTTCTTAGCCCTCTTTTGAGGGTCGCGAGGTCCCTTACGTGCCCGTCCGGCACGTCGGGCCTCTTGAACCAAGGACGGTTCATTGGTGGTGGTTGCCTGTGGCAACCTGGAGGTATCACCCCTAGCGGGTAACGGTGGCGCACGAGTTAGTGCGTTCTCCCCACGTGTGGGGAATGGGTTGGATGACTGATAGCGCCGTTCGGCGCTATCAAGATGGCCGGCCGTTGGGGAGAGATCCCCAAGGGCGTCCACTTCCGAGCCGTCGGAATAGTTTGCGTCCATATCACCGCTGAGGGTGTACAATGGACAGCCAGAGGTACTGGCGTTGGAGTTCTCCAACAAAAATTTTAATTATTGCGTAAGCAATAGTCTTGATGGGGGAGGATGTAACGGGGTTACATTCGGGTAACACTGAGTGTTGGTGTACATTGGTACACCACGGTTGAGGCCAGTATTGGCCGGGTTGAAAGGTTTCGAACATTTGGTTATTTTAACCAATCAGGGCATTGGCCCTTGGTGTGGTGGTGTCAGCCATCCACGTGTCAGTACACAAGTGTACACTACATTTTAGCTAGGTATGAATTAGGAATATTCTACTTAGTGTTACATATAGTTTATATTAGTTTAAATAATTCCATATTAAATATATATTCAGTTTACTTTCCACTCCGTAGTACAGACGCACGACCTAGACCGGTCATGCGTGTAGTGAGTGCCGTAGCGTAAGGGGAGCCCTCCCCTTAGCTACACCCTTTGTAAGGGAGCCTTGACGTTAAGGCACTAGTACAGGCTAGAGTAAACTAACCCGGGAATATTGGCCCCGGGTAGGAGAGCTCTCTCCTACTAAGCCCTTAATAAGGGCGTATCGGCTAAGTAGCGGCGAACGCCGCTTTAAGGAAAGACTTCCTTTGTGCGCTAGCCGCACCGTGCGTATACGCACCGGCTACAATCGACTCCGCCTTTGCTCGTAAGGTCGGATGTCGTATAGACGATACCCAGAGACAAGAATGCGTCGGGATCGGTGAAAACTCTTATATGACTGAATGAAGAACACGTGTGAAAATTACTTTGTCGGGATCTCTGGTCTACTTTTTCAGCGCTTGGATTGGCAAGTGGGCTTGTCAGGACGCTTTACTAGGTATGGACTTCATGGTCCCAGCTGGTATCCGCCTAGACCTGTCACATGGAGTGCTTTCACTCCCGGACGAGGTCCAGGTCCAATTGGCTGGTTGAAGACCTCTGTATGGTTCGTATACCGATCTGGTCCGGTGGGACCAAGACCTCACTATCCCAGTCGGTCGGTCTGCCGATACCCCGGTCGAGAAAGGTTTTCGTTCGAGGAAGTTATGGTTGACCAGGGGCGATCGGTGGATCCCGACCTTCGTAATGAGTGCTGGTCGACGTGATTTTGTCCGTGTTACCAATATCGGTGACAAGCCGCTGACACTGGACAATAACACTATTGTCGGTATGTGGTTAGCAGAAGGGAAGGTACCAAGGAAGATGGGGTTCGTCTCGATTGGATCGAGGCGGTATGTCGAGTGGCAAAACCTGGCGTACCAATCGACCACCGATCTTATCAGCGATGATGGGTCGGTGGAAGAGGATACCTCACCTTTAATGGAAAGACCAAGTTATGTCACCCCAAAAAAGATGTTGGTCCGAAGAAAGGCGCCGCAGCACCAGGAACGGTGGACCATCAAGTAGACGAGCCAAGGTTAGTCAACGCGGTGTCAGCACATTTTTTTTTTTTTTTTTTTTTTTTTTTTTTTATAGGGGAACATGAAATTGCTAGGTCGTACCATGACGGTGTTCCTAATCAGACCGATATGGGTGAAGGACAGCCCGTCGATCAAGACCAGGGGCGTTCAGCCGGTCCAGATGGTCTAGGTGATATCGCCCCAGAAGATGAACAAGTCTGTATACATGAAGGCGGGGAACAGTATATTCAGGAGCTGGAAAGCCAAATGGCAGTCCTCCCTGAAGTGTCTGCCGACTCGCCCGAAGTTACAATGGATGATCTACAAGTGGGTTATCAAGACCTTAACAGTCCAGACCAGATCGAGCAGTCGAAGAATATCATATGGAAGAAAAGACATCTGCTGATCGGAAAGGGCAACGCCTTACCACCTGCAGCCCGTGGTGCGATCTGCGATATTGACGTGGGAGATGCCAAGCCGATTGCCCAGCGATGTCGACGCTGGCGCCACAGTACCGTGAAAAGCTTTCTGATCTCATTAAAGGACTGTTGGTCACCAAGATTATTAGACCGTCGACCTCGCCATGGGCCTCGCCGATCTTAATTGTTATCAAGAAGAACGGCGTTGACATTAGACTGTGCATCGACTATCGGCTGGTAAATCGGCTGACTAAACTCATGGTTTACCCGATGCCGCTGATTAATGATCTGTTGGAAGACCTCGACAAGACCTTGTGGTATTGTTCGCTAGATATGGCAAGTGGATTTTGGGTGGTCTCGATGACCGATCGAGCCCGTGAGATTTCCGCATTTGTGACGCCGTTTGGGCTTTTCGAGTGGAATCGTATGCCGCTCGGTCTGAAGAACGCGCCCCAGATCTATCAAAGGCTGATAGACAACGCATTGTACGGGCACTTCATTATCAAGACCGATCGGGACCCTGTTGAAAATTATGATGTGTTTAGAGAGGGTGAACCCGATCGGGAAAGAGGACCGTCCGTTCTAGGGAGGCGGTAGTACATCGACGACATTCTGATACCTGCCTCGTCATGGAACTATCTGTGCGAGAAGGTTGAACGACTGTTGGAGACATGCGACCGCTGGAACCTGTCTATCAGTGCCGTGAAATGTTTTTGGGGTATGTCCAAGGTCGCCTATTTAGGCCATATGGTCTCGAACAATGGTCTGGAGGCTAATCCCAAGGACCTGGATTCGCTGAGTAACCTCTCGTTCCCCAGATCGCTGAAGGAAATGCAGTCCTTCCTGGGAAGCTTGAATTATTATAGCCGATTCATTGAAGACTTTGCTACCTACGCGGCTGTGCTGTACGAGCTCCGGGAAGTTGACTATCATATGTTGCGCGAAGGAGATCGGGCAACTTTACAGGAGGGCGCTGACTCTGGTCTTGCTGCAGTTTGTCCGCAAGTGGAGGCCGAAGATCATATGAAGCGTGCACAGTTTGCCTTTGGTATGTTGAAGGTTAAGATGTCGACGGCACCGTTTCTCAAGCATTTCGCTCCCGAAAAAGTGCCGACCATTATTGTATATGCCAGTTAGTGGGCTTTCTCGGCCACTTTAGTGCAAGATCACGATGGTGTGTATCATCCAGTCACGTTTACGAGCCGGACGCTAAAAACAAATGAAGTGAACTATGGAATTGTCGAGAAAGAAGTTCTGGCGTTGCTACGAATTCTGGATGTGTGTTACAACCTGCTGGTCGGCCGACCTATAAAGGTCCTGTCAAGACGGTCTACTTTGGCCTGGCTATTATCAGCCAATGGGTTGGACGGACGTCTAGGCAGATGGTCGGCGGTCTTGTCGCAGTGGACCTCTTAAGTTTTGACGGATCGGCAAGCGTGAAGAAGAAGGTCGGCGCCTATAGTGCCATATTGTGGAAGTTGCCACAATGGTCTATAGTTGCAGCCTCTGCCGATTTCACGCCGGATATTACTGTTAACGAGGCGGAGTACCGAGGTCTACTTCTATGTCTGGACCTGCTGTCGTCGCAAGAGAAGGGGCGAGTCATCATATGTGGTGACTCCAACCTAGTGATCAGGCAGATCACCGGAGAGATCGACTGCAAGGCTCCACGACTAAGGACGCTAAATGATCGAGTAATGAAGGCATTGAAGGACCACCCCAACCACGAGCTATTGCACGTGAAAC
>CM047584.1:5374707-5405203 GCA_026184515.1 Peronosclerospora sorghi | reverse complement strand
GTCCTCCAGAACAATATGGCGGGCTGTACTGTATACAGTGCCTTAGATCTGGTGGACGGGTATTATCAGGTGCTCATGCGAGCGTCCGATATTCTGCTTACAGCGGTCGGCAGGTCTAGCGGCATGCTGTGGGAGAGGCTAATTATGCCACAGGGGCTTTCGAATGCACCAGCGACTTTCAATCGCTTGGTGAATTAACTCTTCCACCCTCATAGGAAGTACGCTCAGACGTACTTTGACGATATATTCGTCCATAGTCGTGCGGAAGGCGACTCGTCTGATGTTCAGACGCATCTGATACACCTTCGAGCAGTGCTCGAATGTATGCGAGAGCATAAGTTATATGCAAACGCATCCAAGTGTATCTTTGGTGCAGAGGAGATTCCTTTCCTCGGATGCTTCATCGGTAAGGATGGAGTGCGGGCGGATCCCGCGAAGGGAAAAGCCATTGTGGAGTGGCCTTCGACTGTAAATATTATAGATTTACGGAAGTGGCTTGGATTAGCCAACTATCTCCACAAGTAAAGCGAGAACTACGCTGAAATGGCGAAGCCATTGACCGACCTTCTTAAGAAGGATGTTGATTGGTGTTGGGAAACTGAACACCAAAACGCTTTTGAAGCTGTTACGGGGAGCTTGTTAAAAGCCCCAGTTCTTGCTCTCCCAGACTCTGGGAAACCATTTAGTGTCGTTTGTGACGCCTCTGATTTTCGCAATCGGATGTGCTTTGTTACAAGCAGACGATGCAGGAAGGGAACGCGTAATTTCGTTTGAGTCGAGACAGCTTAAAGCTGCAGAACGGAATTATCCCGTTCATGACAAGGAGCTACTTGCACTGAAGTATGCTCTTGTCAAATTTAGGGTTCACCTACTCGGCTCAAAGCCGTTCGTGGTTTATACTGACCACGCGTCCTTACGGACAGCGACAAAGTCGCCTCATCTCTCGCAACAGATGGCCCGTTGGCTCTCCTTCTTTGTGGAGTGCAACTTTGATGTTAAGTATAAACCTGGCAAGCAGAACGTGCTTGCGGACGCGTTATCGCGTCGTCCCGATTACGAGCTCGCTCACGCGACATTCGCCACCACGTCTGTGGTAGATCTCATACGCCAGGCGTATGAGAAAGACCCTCAATGTACGGCGCTTATCCGCGCGTTAGATGAAAAGGGTCTTGGCTCGTCTGAGCCAACCCTGTCAAGTCGAGCTAAAGCTCGTTTACACCGTTACAGGTACTGTGACGGTTTGCTATATTATAGCACGAGCGCGGAGGACACTCCGCGGGTGGTTCTTCCTCATGATGAGGAACTAAAGTATAGAGTCTTCTTTGAGGCACATGACGACTCTACCGGGGGTCATTTAGGTCGGGATAAGACCTACAGCGCTTTAAGCGCTTTGTATTGGTGGCCCAATATGTATAAGTGGGTCGGTGCGTATATACGCACCTGTGAGACGTGTCAAAGGGTTAAACCCTCTGCAAATTCATCTGCGCCTTTGGCGAGCTTATCGGTTCCAACGGAGTGTTGGAAATCCATTAGAATGGATTTTAGCTTCGGTTTTCCGAAGGATAAGGCCGGGAACACCGGCATATTGGTCTTTGTAGACCGTTTGAGCAAGATGGCTCACCTGGCGGCGGTGCCAGAGTCCATAGATGGACAAGGAACAGCAAAAGTGTTCCTAGACCGTGTCTTTCGACAACATGGTCTACCCGATTCCGTGGTGTCGGATCGGGATCCCCGTTTTACGGGACAGTTCTGGGGAGCGTTGTTTAAAGTGCTAGGCACCAATCTCCTCATGTCCACTACGGATCATCCGCAGACGGACGGTCAGACGGAACGCGTTAATCGCGTTGTGGAGGACATTCTACGGAGTTTATGTCCGGATTCTCCAAAGAGTTGGAGTGAGATGCTTCCGATGGTTGAATTTGCTATCAACAATTCGGTACATGCATCTACGGGGTTTACCCCGTTTTACGTGAACGGATTGGTGAATTCGAGGGTTCCGTTGACGCCACGTGTGTGTGGCCCAGGGCTTGAGGGGGTAGGATTCCCCGATGTCAGCCCTGTATCTGTGCGAAAGCACATAGATAAGTTTTTATCGACGCGCCTTAGTGTCTTACGACACGTCTGCGATGCCATGGCGAAAAGCCAAGACAAGCAGAAGGAGCAAGCTGACCGAAAGGGACGGCGTAACAAAAAGGTATACAGAGTAGGAGAAATTGTTTTATTAAACGCTAAAAATCTTCCTACACATGCAGTTTCAAATGTGTTGCGCAATAAACTGCGCCCCAGGTTTGTGGGTCCCTTTAAGGTGTTAGCCCGAAAGGGCTTGTCGTACACCTTAGACATCCCGAAGGCGATGCGTACGCATCCAACCTTTTATGTAGGTATGCTTAAGCCATACCAGAACCCGGAGGCGGGTCCCCTCGCGGAGGAGGGTGAGAAACCGGATAGCCGAAAGGCGCAACAGGTCGGAACATCTCCGACAGGGTTGATATACGACCCTGAAGCTCCGCAACGAGAGTTTCGAGAGAGGCAATCCGCTCCTCGAGGCGTTCATTCGCACTCCCCTCGTTGCGGAGTTCCTCCTGAGAATCTTGGATGCGAAGGCTGTGCCGATCACAGCGCTCGTGGAAGTCACGCCGCAATAGAGCGATCCCCTCCTCCAGTGCTCGATACGGAGGGTACGCCACATTATCATGTGGAACACCTGATGGCACGACGCCATCACCGGGGTGAGACCCAGTACCTGGTGAAGTGGAAAGGGTATCCACATTCCAAGAACTCGTGGGAGTACGAGAATCCCCTGCGGCAGGATTGCCGTGACGTCGTTGACGCTTTCAAGCGGGAGAATTCCACTGAGAGACCAAAGGGGCTGAAGAAGCTCCTTCACTCCCAATAGATGGGAGTTCGCCGGAGGCAGATGCTGTGCTTGCATTGCTCTCCGGCACCACATCTAGAGCAGAGCGCGTATAATAGGAGGCAGGCAATTGCCCTTGCGCTTTGACCTGAGCATAGGCCAAGCGTAGCGCTCTCTCTACCCGAACGTCGTGTTCGGAAAAGCTGTTGTACAGCGCATCGAAACTGGGGAGGTATTTCTCCCTTTCCGCCCAGGCGCGGAACGCCTGTTCTGCGTCTTTGACGCTTTCGTCCCTCAGGAGAACAAGGGGAATCTCGCGGAGAACATCCACGAGGGCACCGCGCGCCTGTTTCCCGAGGCGCGTCCGGTAGGCCTTAACGGAATAATGTTTGGGCGTTAGTAGTCGGGCCCGGAGTTGGTTACGATGCGCAATTTCACGCGAGAGTATAGCCGCTGGTCCAGGGGTATAAGAGGCTAAGCCCCTCTTGACCGCGTTCTTAGCCCTCTTTTGAGGGTCGCGAGGTCCCTTACGTGCCCGTCCGGCACGTCGGGCCTCTTGAACCAAGGACGGTTCATTGGTGGTGGTTGCCTGTGGCAACCTGGAGGTATCACCCCTAGCGGGTAACGGTGGCGCACGAGTTAGTGCGTTCTCCCCACGTGTGGGGAATGGGTTGGATGACTGATAGCGCCGTTCGGCGCTATCAAGATGGCCGGCCGTTGGGGAGAGATCCCCAAGGGCGTCCACTTCCGAGCCGTCGGAATAGTTTGCGTCCATATCACCGCTGAGGGTGTACAATGGACAGCCAGAGGTACTGGCGTTGGAGTTCTCCAACAAAAATTTTAATTATTGCGTAAGCAATAGTCTTGATGGGGGAGGATGTAACGGGGTTACATTCGGGTAACACTGAGTGTTGGTGTACATTGGTACACCACGGTTGAGGCCAGTATTGGCCGGGTTGAAAGGTTTCGAACATTTGGTTATTTTAACCAATCAGGGCATTGGCCCTTGGTGTGGTGGTGTCAGCCATCCACGTGTCAGTACACAAGTGTACACTACATTTTAGCTAGGTATGAATTAGGAATATTCTACTTAGTGTTACATATAGTTTATATTAGTTTAAATAATTCCATATTAAATATATATTCAGTTTACTTTCCACTCCGTAGTACAGACGCACGACCTAGACCGGTCATGCGTGTAGTGAGTGCCGTAGCGTAAGGGGAGCCCTCCCCTTAGCTACACCCTTTGTAAGGGAGCCTTGACGTTAAGGCACTAGTACAGGCTAGAGTAAACTAACCCGGGAATATTGGCCCCGGGTAGGAGAGCTCTCTCCTACTAAGCCCTTAATAAGGGCGTATCGGCTAAGTAGCGGCGAACGCCGCTTTAAGGAAAGACTTCCTTTGTGCGCTAGCCGCACCGTGCGTATACGCACCGGCTACAATCGACTCCGCCTTTGCTCGTAAGGTCGGATGTCGTATAGACGATACCCAGAGACAAGAATGCGTCGGGATCGGTGAAAACTCTTATATGACTGAATGAAGAACACGTGTGAAAATTACTTTGTCGGGATCTCTGGTCTACTTTTTCAGCGCTTGGATTGGCAAGTGGGCTTGTCAGGACGCTTTACTAGGTATGGACTTCATGGTCCCAGCTGGTATCCGCCTAGACCTGTCACATGGAGTGCTTTCACTCCCGGACGAGGTCCAGGTCCAATTGGCTGGTTGAAGACCTCTGTATGGTTCGTATACCGATCTGGTCCGGTGGGACCAAGACCTCACTATCCCAGTCGGTCGGTCTGCCGATACCCCGGTCGAGAAAGGTTTTCGTTCGAGGAAGTTATGGTTGACCAGGGGCGATCGGTGGATCCCGACCTTCGTAATGAGTGCTGGTCGACGTGATTTTGTCCGTGTTACCAATATCGGTGACAAGCCGCTGACACTGGACAATAACACTATTGTCGGTATGTGGTTATCAGAAGAGAAGGTACCAAGGAAGATGGGGTTCGTCTCGATTGGATCGAGGCGGTATGTCGAGTGGCAAAACCTGGCGTACCAATCGACCACCGATCTTATCAGCGATGATGGGTCGGTGGAAGAGGATACCTCACCTTTAATGGAAAGACCAAGTTATGTCACCCCAAAAAAGATGTTGGTCCGAAGAAAGGCGCCGCAGCACCAGGAACGGTGGACCATCAAGTAGACGAGCCAAGGTTAGTCAACGCGGTGTCAGCACAAGACCAGGCGACAGCGGAGCAAGAAACGGAAGAAGGGGAACATGAAATTGCTAGGTCGTACCATGACGGTGTTCCTAATCAGACCGATATGGGTGAAGGACAGCCCGTCGATCAAGACCAGGGGCGTTCAGCCGGTCCAGATGGTCTAGGTGATATCGCCCCAGAAGATGAACAAGTCTGTATACATGAAGGCGGGGAACAGTATATTCAGGAGCTGGAAAGCCAAATGGCAGTCCTCCCTGAAGTGTCTGCCGACTCGCCCGAAGTTACAATGGATGATCTACAAGTGGGTTATCAAGACCTTAACAGTCCAGACCAGATCGAGCAGTCGAAGAATATCATATGGAAGAAAAGACATCTGCTGATCGGAAAGGGCAACGCCTTACCACCTGCAGCCCGTGGTGCGATCTGCGATATTGACGTGGGAGATGCCAAGCCGATTGCCCAGCGATGTCGACGCTGGCGCCACAGTACCGTGAAAAGCTTTCTGATCTCATTAAAGGACTGTTGGTCACCAAGATTATTAGACCGTCGACCTCGCCATGGGCCTCGCCGATCTTAATTGTTATCAAGAAGAACGGCGTTGACATTAGACTGTGCATCGACTATCGGCTGGTAAATCGGCTGACTAAACTCATGGTTTACCCGATGCCGCTGATTAATGATCTGTTGGAAGACCTCGACAAGACCTTGTGGTATTGTTCGCTAGATATGGCAAGTGGATTTTGGGTGGTCTCGATGACCGATCGAGCCCGTGAGATTTCCGCATTTGTGACGCCGTTTGGGCTTTTCGAGTGGAATCGTATGCCGCTCGGTCTGAAGAACGCGCCCCAGATCTATCAAAGGCTGATAGACAACGCATTGTACGGGCACTTCATTATCAAGACCGATCGGGACCCTGTTGAAAATTATGATGTGTTTAGAGAGGGTGAACCCGATCGGGAAAGAGGACCGTCCGTTCTAGGGAGGCGGTAGTACATCGACGACATTCTGATACCTGCCTCGTCATGGAACTATCTGTGCGAGAAGGTTGAACGACTGTTGGAGACATGCGACCGCTGGAACCTGTCTATCAGTGCCGTGAAATGTTTTTGGGGTATGTCCAAGGTCGCCTATTTAGGCCATATGGTCTCGAACAATGGTCTGGAGGCTAATCCCAAGGACCTGGATTCGCTGAGTAACCTCTCGTTCCCCAGATCGCTGAAGGAAATGCAGTCCTTCCTGGGAAGCTTGAATTATTATAGCCGATTCATTGAAGACTTTGCTACCTACGCGGCTGTGCTGTACGAGCTCCGGGAAGTTGACTATCATATGTTGCGCGAAGGAGATCGGGCAACTTTACAGGAGGGCGCCGACTCTGGTCTTGCTGCAGTTTGTCCGCAAGTGGAGGCCGAAGATCATATGAAGCGTGCACAGTTTGCCTTTGGTATGTTGAAGGTTAAGATGTCGACGGCACCGTTTCTCAAGCATTTCGCTCCCGAAAAAGTGCCGACCATTATTGTATATGCCAGTTAGTGGGCTTTCTCGGCCACTTTAGTGCAAGATCACGATGGTGTGTATCATCCAGTCACGTTTACGAGCCGGACGCTAAAAACAAATGAAGTGAACTATGGAATTGTCGAGAAAGAAGTTCTGGCGTTGCTACGAATTCTGGATGTGTGTTACAACCTGCTGGTCGGCCGACCTATAAAGGTCCTGTCAAGACGGTCTACTTTGGCCTGGCTATTATCAGCCAATGGGTTGGACGGACGTCTAGGCAGATGGTCGGCGGTCTTGTCGCAGTGGACCTCTTAAGTTTTGACGGATCGGCAAGCGTGAAGAAGAAGGTCGGCGCCTATAGTGCCATATTGTGGAAGTTGCCACAATGGTCTATAGTTGCAGCCTCTGCCGATTTCACGCCGGATATTACTGTTAACGAGGCGGAGTACCGAGGTCTACTTCTATGTCTGGACCTGCTGTCGTCGCAAGAGAAGGGGCGAGTCATCATATGTGGTGACTCCAACCTAGTGATCAGGCAGATCACCGGAGAGATCGACTGCAAGGCTCCACGACTAAGGACGCTAAATGATCGAGTAATGAAGGCATTGAAGGACCACCCCAACCACGAGCTATTGCACGTGAAACAGGACTGGAACAGAAGCGCCGACTACCTCGCGACCAAGGCCATGCAAGACCAGACCGGGGCTACGATCACCGAGAAGGCCGTTCTGGATGAATTGGTGAATATAAACAGGCTCCCAGAGGTGATCGGACCCAAGAACGCCCCAGTCCAGGTGCATGTGATGGTCGCAACTAGATCGAAAGCTCAGAAGTCTCGCCGACCGTTCCCGAAGGAAAGTTTGAACGAATATGCAGTGAAACAGTTAAGGATGGAACGGATCCTCAAGGCGCAGGACGAAGAAGAATGGATTGTGAATTTGAAGACCTACCTGCGCGGTAAATTGTCTAAGTTGACGAATGGTCAAGCGAAAGAATGTGCCAAGATCGCAGACAGTTACGAAGTGGATGAGGATGGTTTACTATATTACTGCCGCGATGCCGACCAAGACAGTGCAGACCGGGACCGATTGGCGAAATTGGTGTTACCTGAGTTGCTGCAGCCGGATGTCCTCCATCACTACCATGTGAGTCTAGAAGGGGGAAATCAGGGCATTAGCAGGACCTATCACAAGATCAGATCCCACTTCCACTGGAGAGGTCTTTTCCGCAGTGTGCAGAAATATGTGGGCTGTTGCACGGATTGCGATACCGGAAAGGGTAGACCGGTAATCAAGGGGCGATCGCCCGGAAATATCGAAGCTACCTACCCTTTCCAGGTCATAGCGATGGACCACATACCGTCACTGCCTAGATCGACGCGCGGCAACACTGAGCTGCTGATCTGGGTAGACCTGTTCACTGGTCTAGTTATTGCGAAGGCAAGTGCATCTCGGTCTGCGGAGCAGATCGCCCAGAGCTACGAAGAATGTGTGTTCCGAATATTCGGTGCCAGCGAGGTCATCGGGCACGATCGGGAACCCGGTTTTATGTCCGAGGTGTTCCGGTCGTTCAATAACATGCTGGGCCAGAAACAGAGTCCGACGATGGCATATCGTCCGCAAGCAAATGGATCGGCGGAAAGCATGGTGCAGACCATAACGAGGGCGATCAAGATGTACGTTGCTGACCCAGACCAGCGAGATTGGGACGAGTATGAAGAAAGGCTGGTGTTTGCACTCAACTCGTCGACCGACCGGGTCCGAGGAGAAACGCCTTTTTATCTGACATATGGATGGGACCCTCGGTCGACACTGGAAGCTGCGATACCTATCGGTTGCACCCGGACCCGCGATCGCGATGCTCGACGCTGGCGCATGCAGGTCCAGAAACACTACCAGCATGCAAAAGAAGTCGTCAACGAAAAGCTGCTTCAGGTCACACAAGACCGGGCAGACCGGACCAATGACCAGGTCCGACCCCACGGTATAGAACCAGGGGCGAGGGTATGGCTATACCTAGACCGAGTGAAAGAGGGATATGCGAAGAAGCTGGCTCACATGTGGCACGGCCCTTTCCGTGTTGCCGAGCTTATCGGTGAGCACGCTGCCCGTCTAGTAACAACTGGTACAGATTACAAGGTCCTCCCGATCGTGCATGTGTCCAAGTTGAAGCTGGTCCGAGAATTTCCTGATCGACCCAAAACTCCCTGTCTGGTAGACAAAGAAAAAAGATTTGATTTCGATGAAGCGTTACTGCCGGAGGATAGTTGGGAACGACCATTAGAGGAAGACGAGTTTGAAGTGGAGAAGGTCTTAGATGTTCGATCGACCAAGAAGACCAGGCTCGGTCGGACTCACCGAGAGTACCTGGTCCGATGGAAGGACCATGATGAATCAACTTGGGTCGACGAGCTCGATTTGAATTGTGGGGCTCTTCTACGAGAGTTCGAACGAGAACGAGTCAGTCGTAATCGCTTCGCAGTGATGCAGACTCATGAAGACCAAGACCAAGACACGCAGTAGCATCGGTCGGTCTAGACCGGTGTGAAGATGTGGAAGGTCCGGAGTTGATGTGAAATTGTGATGAAATGTGACGAATTGGAGTAGCGGAATGACGAATGTGATGACTATTTTTCGTGATGGAGGTGGAACTGTTTACGATAACGTGTTCGGTGCAACTATGGAGAGAGTGGTAAAATTAGATCAAGTTGAGTTGACGATCGGACATATGAAAAAGAAATGATGACATGTATTGCGAGTTATCTGGTCGACTACCTGCGACTTCACTTGCTATCGCCCCACAGACGGCCGATGACCATCGACGGATGATTTTCCACTTGATCCTGAAACTGGTTACGACAGGGGTCCTTCCGGTCAAGCTTGACGAAAGCATCCTTGAGGTCCGCGAACGGCTCAGCGCAATCAAGAACGGGGTACCATATGCCGTCGTCGTCCAGCAGTCTGGTCTTCTCAACGCGACGCCTCGGCATGTGGAGGAACACCGGGTACAAGAACACGTCGACGTCGCACTCGCGGGCTTGCATCCCGTCCAAAATGTACTGGCACAGGTACTGACAAGCCTCGCCCGCCCGAATTCGACGTCGCTTGCGCTTGCTCTGGAACGTCGCCAGGCCTGGATCTTGTCGCACCCGATCGGGGGGAAGCACCAAGTAGTGGGACGCTTCCCAAATTGCTTGGCCGTGGATCTTGTTGAAATTCTTTACCCGGCCTAGCAAAGTTCCGTTCCACGGAGTCAAGTGGAACACAAGTCCTATCTTGGGGTGTTCGATAATTTTCCATGGTTCATCGCCGTATAGGCGGGAGATCTGCTCCGACGTAATCAAGTCCGCCCTCCATTCAGACGCGGCAGGGGTATTCTTGGCCGGTGGAAAGAGCCAGAGGTCCGTGCGGGAGAAAGACCGGGCCAGAAGCTGCTTGGTCAGGGTAGACCGGCGCAAACAGCCGATTTGCCCCGACGACGACGGCAAGGTGATTTCAAACGTCCTCGGCGGAAGGGAGCTGGTGTCAACTGCCATGTTCTTCAGTAGAGCGTACTTGTGAAGCTTGGATGTCCCGGGGAGAACCGAAGGCGCCGGCTTCGCTGATGTCGATACTGTGTGGCGTCACTTGGCAAACCGGTCTTCTGTTCTGACCCCAATGTCGACGCCACTTGGATGAAACTTTCACGTAAATTCGTTCGTGACTTGGACTGGATGGCGACCATAAACTCGGAATCGCAAGATCCTTCGCTGGAGTCCTCCTCGGACGAGACCCCTGTGTTCTTGGTGCGATTTGCAGTACGGCGCGAGGGCGCTCGACTTTCCGAGGGGCTGTAGATTTCGCCCGTGTCCGAGTCCGAGTCCATAAGAAGCGCCTGTGTCTTGGCTCGCTTATGAGGCACTGCACGCTTCCCCTCGAGTCTGGGTTCGCGCGCAGTGCCCCGCGCCTTCGAGCTACCCTGCGCGTCCGCGCGCTTCTTCGATTTGTGTGCAATTTCGGGCTGCTGAATATCAGCCAATGAACGATGTCGGTCTTGGTCTTGCTCCGAGGCGACTAAGGTTGCCGACGCAGACCAATATATGCTGGAGGAAGCAGCCGAACACGGACGCAGCAAGTACATCAAGTGCTGGCGGCACTGGTCTAGTGCCACCTGACGACGACCCGACTCTAGCGTCCAAGCGTCTGATTTGTATTGATAAGACCGGACCTTCCCGGTCTGGGCTTGAATTGAAATCTGAAACTCGGCAATACGTCGCGCGAAGTCGTCGCCTTGCATGAGCAGTGAGGTCGCGTCAAACTGTCCGTCCAGCTGCTGCCGGCGAACAAGGGCAAGTTGATCTCGGAGATGGGACTGATAAGCCTCCAGACGGGACAGCTCATGACGTGCACTTACCAGCTCCTCTAGAATTGGTCGGAGCTGGTCAACATGATCGTCGGACTGCCTACCGGTATCAAGCAAGGCACCTATTGCCTTGACGACGCTGGGAGGGATGAGAGCTGAAGACAAACGAGGGTCAAGACAAGTACAAGACGAAGACCAAAGATGCGCACCTTGTGTTGCCTGGTGGGCCACCTGGGTCCTGAGACGCATGTTTTCTGCAAGCATGTCCTGCATCCGCGTGTCGGCTTTAGTCTGACGCCCTTCCGATGTTTGAAGTGCACGAGAGTTACATGGGCTGCCAGACCGAGCCGACCAGACAGGCGAAGCAAGGTGGGGCGACTCGGCGCATAAAATTTCTGCAAGAACAACAAGAACGAGCGTCAAAGGGAAGCATAAGAAGATCAAGTGCAGTAAAGGCAGTACTTGACACAGGTGTCGAAGATGTTTGGTACATGGTGAAGAAGTGTGAGTGACCAAGGTCCTGTTGGTCGAGTGATGGGTGAGTCAGACCGTTATCGTTGTGCGCACGGTCGGACTCAGGGGCGGCTGTGGTGAAGTGTACCACAAATTTGGTCACTTTTGGTCAAGGCAGTTGGTCGAGTTTCCGATTGGTCTAAACAAGGGGGGCTTTTTAGCCTATCAGATTCAAGGAGTATCAAGAACGCAGGTCTTGGGTGAGTCACCTGACATTGGGTATTTTACATAGTTTTGTGTGGGTACATTAGGGACCACAGGGAGGTAGTATTATTGGTTAGTTGCGGATTTTCCAAGTAAGAGTCTTTTGGTTGCGGATTTTCCAAGTGAAAGTCTTTTGGTCTAGGAATAAGTGGCAAAAACCTCTTTTGGTCTTGGTCTACACCGCAGCAAGGGGTCGCCGTTATTCTTTTCACGTACACTAGTCGCCTCCTCCCGCCGCGGAGTGTTTGGGGGCAGAGGGTTGAATTATCCCCTCTTGCCTATTATACCCGGTCTGGACGCGCCGCACGCGCACTTTGGCCACCGGAAGTCCCTCGACGGGAGTACGATTTGGCGATCTCGACACTTTGACTCAAGTACGTTTGGAACGTGCTATTCACTGTGTTGGTCTTTACGTGGAGATATCGTTTGTGGAGTTTCACGGGCATATTGGATCTTTACGTGGACATATTGGCTCATTGTAACATCGGTTGGAGTTTAGACCGGTTTTGGTCTTCTCTCATATTGGTCAGGGGCTAGACCGGTTGATTGGTCTACCCTCTATTATTTCGTATTGGTCAGGTCTAGATCGTTGGACGATCGACCTATTGGAATTTATCTTTTGGAAGTGTTTCTGGTCTGTACGTACCTGGGGTGAAGAGTTCCGCCCTAGGTACACCTAGCCAGCACGGTCTCAATTCAAGACAGAATCAGATCGATCTGCGATCCCGATCCACCGAGTGTGTAACTAGCCCATTCCATCGGGTACACAAGGTGAGATGAACTTAAGTGAATCGGACCAAGTGTCTTTGGATGATGACCGGTCTTCTGCCAGCAGCGGACGATCGGACCAGAATTCGAATGGAGGTCCGCGGGGTACCCCCCCCCCGTAAGTTGGAAGGCTGGGCACGGTGGTGGTGGTCAGGTTGTCGATACAAATGTATTCGATTTCGAACTTGACTCCACCACAGAAGCCAGGTACCCGTTTCAAGTGATAGCCATGGATCATATCCCGTCGCTACCTCGCTCGACTGATGGGCATACGGAATTGTTGATCTGGACAGATCTGTTCACGGGTATGGTGATCGCTAAAGCTGGATAGTCTCGTACATCTCAGAAAGTCGCCGAAAATTACAAAGAATGTGTATTCCGACGATTTGAAGCTAGTGAGGTGATTAGGCATGACCGATAACCCTGTTTTATGTCCGAGCTATTTCGTGCGTTCAACAAGATTGTGGAACAACGACAGCGTGCCACTATGGCATACCGTCCACAGGCGAACGGCAAGGCGGAAAGAACGGTGCAGACTATTACGCGAGAGATCAAGATGTATGTATCAGATGTCGGACAGAGGGATTGGAGCTCGTATGCAGAGCGACTGGTATTCGCGTTGAACTCGACCCCGGATCGCATTCGTGGAGAAACACCATTTTATTTGGCGTATGGGTGGGATCCGCGATCATCGTTTGAATCGACGTTGCAACTTGGTCGGATTCGGCGTAAAGATCGTGATGCTCGTCAGTGGAGATACAGGCTGCAGAAAGACTACCGCTACGCCCGTGATAAAGTGAGCACTCGATTGCACCAAGCAGTAGCTGATAGAGCTGAAAGGCATAATGATCAAGTGACACCGCACAGGATCGAAGCTGGATCAAGGGTCTGGTTATACATCGATCGAGTGAAAGAAGGGTTCGCGAAGAAACGGGAGCATATGTGGCATGGACCCTTCAGAGTCGATGAGGTGATCGGTGACCATGCTGCAAGGTTGATTACGGCTGGCACCGACTATCGCATATTTCCAGTCGTGCACCTATCCAAGTTGAAACTGGTCAAAGAATTTCCGAATCGACCTACTACTGTGCTAGCAGCTGGGGTAGATGATCGTTTTGATTTCGATGAAGCTTTACTACCCGAGGACATCTGGGAGAGGACCCTAGAGCCGGACGAATTTGAAGTCGATCGCATCACCGATGTCCGATCTGGTCGAAAGACCAGATACGGCAGAACGTTGCGTGAATATCAAGTCTACTGGAAGGTTCACGATGAGCCGTCATGGGTAGACGAGGCAGATTTGAATTGCGATGCTCTAATCAAGGACTTCAAACGAAAGATGATTACCAAACGTTGGTTTGATGTAATGCAGGTGGATGAAGAGTACCACTAATGAATGACCGACTAACTGACTGTGGCATTATTATTGAAGACCCAGTGATTGGAGAAGAGCTATTGACGAGACTTACGATTAGTGGAGAGATAATGATTGACTTGAAGTTGTGAATTTACGGTGGATACTGCGCAATATGGTGATGGAGTAACGTCAGATGAGACAATGGAAGATCGATTTTTGTAGATATATTGAAAAGTGACGAAGCAACGATTGGAATTACTATGATCAAGAATGTTTATCGATTGAAGAAGAAAAGATTATCAACAAGCTAGCTCGATCCGTAAAATTTGCGACGAAGGCGGGGATCTTGTTGCCGGGGTGATCGTTCGTGGAAAGGCGATACTGGATTCACCAAGGTTTAACGACGTCCACCTCGCACACGCATCCTGCAAGGTCGGAGGCGGTGGTTCCGATAAGTACCCTGGGTACCAGGTACCATCGTAAGCCGGAGCGTATCTTAAGGGGCGATTCGGTGCGCAGTGTGAGATAGACAGATCCAAGAAAATGTCGAGATCGCACATCCCGCTGGTAATACCTTGCAGGACGAACTTCACGACCTTCTTCCATGATGCCCCGACGCGGCTTCTACGTCGACGTCGACCCTGGTAAAATTCGTGAAAAATGACGTCGTGTTCTCGGAGGCTCTGATCTATGTGGAGGTAATGAGTGTACTCCCAGTTCGCCTTCGCATGATGGTCCAGGAACGTCTGGTACCGCGCCTCTAAGTCAGCAAACCAGCCGACGGATCGGAACGAGATGGGTGGCAACATATTCTTGAAACAGTCCCAGGGGCGCCGCGAATATAATAATTCCACTGCCGATTGGGTGATCAGGTGACTGCACCACTCATCAGGGGCAGGGGGAGTCCGTGGCGGTGGGAAACAACCATCCCGCGGGGCGTGTCAAGTACTCGAATATCACTTGTACTGAGACGCTTCCCAGATAGAAGCCGCTGCGTTGCTCCAAGATCCACGGCAAGATGTCATCATCATGCGCACCATCAGGCACCAATATCAGTGACTTGAAGTCGCCCGTCCGAGGGAAAAGAAATTCAGCAGAGTCTGGATCATGCGTACCTTCGCTCCCAAACTCGCTGATCGTGGGACTGGACGGAATTTGCGGCGCCGATTGAGAAAGAAGAATCACCTTGAACATCATCCGGATGACCAGGCGGACAAGTATGATATGGCAACCAACTCCTTTCGGGAATAGAGGGGACTAGACGTTGCCGCTTGGACCGGGAGGCGGATTGTGAGCGCCGAGCGCGTTTTTAGAGCGAAGAAGCCGGCTGATTGGAAGAATTCGTGGACGGACCGCTTGAAAGATTAGCAGACGAGATTGCAGCCAGATTAAACTCTGCACTAGTGGAACCGGCGCTCGGGGCGATTTGAAGGTTCAATGCTACACCAGCCAACATGGTCTGTATGTATGAGAGTTGCGAACGCAGTTGCGCTGCCTCATCCTGAACGCGTCGCAATCGTGACGCAGTGCGTCGCGGTCTGCAGATGTGTGATTGAGACAGTGCCATGCCGTCGAAAGTTCTGTTTTCAACTTGGAATTCTGAATGCGCAGTATTTCCAGCTCAGCCCTGTCGGCCTACACCATGTCAAGACGTGCAGATAACTCGTCAGCCCGGGCATGGGCGGCAACAAGGTCGTCCATCTTCATGAGATTGGTCTCGTTCTCCGCCTGGATACGATCACGTTGGATTTTTCGCTTGCGGGCCGTGGATGAGAGCTTGACCAGCTGTTCGGATAAACGCTTGTTCTCCGATAGAACGTGGTCGCGCTTGTGTTGCACCGTGATAAGGCGCTGACGTAGTTGGTCGATCGTTGCCTGATCTTGGGATCCCTCAAGACACGAGATTGCTTGCGCCTGATGATCGACGGTCTCCTCGTGGACCGATAGTAGATACCGGTCCCGCGCACGGACACCTTCCAGATCGCGTATCTGACCTTGTTGTTCGACCAGAGTTTCTTCGGAGGTCTTCACTCGGGACTTGAGGTTGTCGACGGCGGTACGAACGTAGTCACGCAGGGGTACGGCTCGCTCACGGAACCACGCGATCTGCTGCTCGCGGTCGGAGAGTTTACGGGCGACGTGTGCATGTCGCTTCTGTTGCAGGAGGGCAGAGTCTTCAAGCATTGAGAGTGAG
This sequence comes from Peronosclerospora sorghi, assembly GCA_026184515.1. NCBI lineage: Eukaryota > Oomycota > Peronosporomycetes > Peronosporales > Peronosporaceae > Peronosclerospora > Peronosclerospora sorghi. The sequence goes on along the minus strand of CM047584.1, from coordinate 5,389,259 downwards.
CCGGACAGCACGACGATCTCCTCCTGCTGCGCGCGTATCGTCTCCTTCTTCACGCGTATATTATCTTGCTGCGCATAGGCCTGATTGACCGCCGAGATCAAACTGTCGGCCGTGGAACGATCGAGTGATGATCTGCCATCCGTGATCATCTGCATGATCAACCTCTTGAAAGAAATGTGGAAATGAATGATCAAGTGGACCTGATCGGGGATGTTACAGTTGAATGAGTGACAACACTCTGCTCGTTTGGTACTCGATCAAGGGAGACAGGGCAGATTGATGGGTGCGGACTGCACCACCCATGACGCCATGATTGATTGATGCCGACACATGATCGACGCTGTCATGACTAATGGATGGCAACGTGACAACGGTATGATCGACCCCCGCCCCAACCGCTGTCCGGCTGGGACGAGGTTCAGGGGGCGCTGTGGTAAAGCGTACCATAAAGTTGGTACATAATTGTGGGTATAATTGTGGACACCACTATGGGTACGGCTGTGGTAAAATGTACCACCAATTTTGTCGGTACAATAGTCGGTACAACAGGGGTACGACAGTTGGCACCACAGTTGGTACCACAGTTGGTACATCAGTCAGTACAACTGTTGGCACAACGGTGGCGAACATGGATGGGACATCTGAACGATGCGACATCTGACACAGTTACCTAACGGTAACCTAACGGTAAGCGGAGAAATCAGGTCGAACGGTCGACAAAATGCGTAATGGGTAGTTCTGATTGGCTGATATTAGATTTTTGGTAGATATTAGTATATAAGCAGTAATACAGTTCTCTTTTTGCGTCCAACTGCCAAGGACACCCAGGGACGGCACCTTTGCGCCTCCCCTTACCAGCAAGCACCTCTACGTCCTGGGCGGAAGCACCTAGTGCATTTTTGTCCCACCGGCAGGCGTAGAGTGTCGAGAACTCTCCCGCGACTCCGCCCGCTGTGCCAGTGGTAGTGTTTTGAAGGTTTTCTTTCGTTTTGGTCTTGGTAACGTGATCGAGCAGTGCGCTCTCACCTCTTCCCCATTGGTATACGTTTGGCCCCTGGTAGTTCGTCTGCTTTAAGCGCCCCACGGGAACTAATAGGCGGATTTTGGTAGAAACCGTCGATCAGCCCGTCGCTGATCGACCCTCCTCTTAATTAAGCGTAGAATACATAGTATATTGGGTATTCTATTAGAGTATTAAGTTTAAGAGGCTCGGCGATCAGGCGGTGAAGACTTCCGATGCCTGATCAAGTACCCCTTCGCTTATCACCACCGAAGTCGACGATCTACAACCTGCGACCTGCGACCTGCGATCAACTGTTTGCAACTCGTGCCAACTCGTAAGGAATTTACTAGACCGATCAGCGGTCCTGATCATTCGTGATCAAGCCTGATCACACCTGATCAGCACATCGGTCGATTCGCTACGAATTACCCCAATCTTGCATCAAAGAATTGCAGTGCGACATCCCCGTCACCTGGAGAGCGACCCACGGCCAATTTATCGGGTACAAAAGGTGAGTAGGAACACAATTCAGTCACACAAGAAAACCGGAGGACCCCCTTCGTCAGTCAGCAGTCCGGGCGCCGTGGTAACGCCTGATCAAGCTTCAAAAACGCTGATCAGCCGCTCCGCCACATTGACTTTGAATCCCAACCACATCAGGCTCCAAAAATGTAATGCAATTGAGGGCAAACTTACCACCACGAACCAATGCTCGAACAGAAATATTCCGCGGCGGTGCCCTCAATACACTCGCCGAACTTATTTACCTTTAATCGCTCGGTCCACATAAACCGGAGGTCATCTCTCCGATCTCCACGGCCTCCATAAACAGGTAATCCCACTGCTTAAACCTGCTCCCAAACCAGGATACAGCTCTTTTCCCAAAAATTTTCGACGGACAGCTTTGGTATCCTGTGTCCAGCATGGCCAAAAACCGGCGCATGCACTTGACCGACAGACATATTAATGCCGCCCGCACACGGCACTACAGCTGGTGCCTCACGGGGTGCTGCGTTCATGTGCGGGCGTGGACTCGTACCAACTTCTACCCCGTTGTCCTCGGCCAGGTCATTCAAAGTCATCTGTTGACCGAACGGACGGTAGTTTCGGGTAGGTTCGGATTTGTCACGAAACTCTGTGTCCTTCACACGTACCGGGGAGTCCTTCCACGACCCGGACCAGACACTAGCAACTGACGTCTTGGACTTCCTTTCCTCCACGGCAGCCAGGCGCGTAGTTATATCCTTCAATACTTGCATGATGGCCACCAAATCACTTGGTGGGGCACATCATTTTCTTCGAAGTCACTCATCGTAAATCAAATCAAAAACCTTCGATATCGCACGTCACACCACTAGCCTTTGTAACAGGGGACTTTCCACTAGTTCCACGTGATGTAACCACGAAAAATTCCACGAAGCACACTCGTAACGCCAAGAAAAATCCACGTGATACTTGTGCGAGCCTTGGGCACATAACCTGTAGAAAAAAACACTTAAACTTCTTATCCACCTTTCCAGATCTTAAACTACTTGGTATAAACACTTTTGACCAAGTAGGATCTGTAGCAGAGGCAAACTAGTATGCGATGATCATCGATCGCGGAGGTTTCAGCTGAGTTGTACTTAAAACGTTGAAAATTGAAAAGTGTATCATGTAAAGTTGCTTAAGTAGCTAGTCATACCTAAATGCAACTTAAATGCAACTGCCAATGTGTACCCAAATATATACTCCCTCATCAGCCAAGGGGCTTTCACCATCTTGTAAGGGCGCAAAATGCAAAATGGGTACACGAACTTCCAACAATAACATCATTTATGTTGGGCTAAGCCAGACTAAGGCCTCCCTCCACAAGCAAAGTAAGAGGGCAGTATGATCACTTAATCGTTTTGCTGTTTCAATCGATCAGATTACCTCACTATACATTCAGTTGTGATAAACTCCACTGGTTCAATTCGTGTCGTTATACTTTCAATAAACTTCATTGGTGGTTAAAGACGGCCGTACGGAATTATTTTGGTTAATAATATTTCTTTAGAACTCATCCGGTAGCATAAAAATTGTAGACGGTACTACATATTGTATTTAGCGTACCGTAAGTTATTGATAAGAAAACTAACATGGTTAGCACCCCTTTGATTAAGAACATACTACAGGATGCGCTGGATCAAGCGATCGATGGTGTTCATACGTGGACGAGATCGCTTGCAAAAGTTAACGTAAGGGGTCGACCCTATGCTCGAAATATACAAAAAATAAAATATCTAAAGGCAATTGATATCCGTATCCCCCCCCAAATTACTATTCGTATCCCCCCCCCTCAATTATAGGCCTATCCCCGTCCCGGAAGATCGACGTGGTCCACGACCAGAAACGCGAGTAGCTTCAGTCGCGACAGTCTCGAGCGCCCACCTCACCGCCGCCTCGTCCCGTCCGCACGTCCCCTTGTTTGTGTCCCCACGTGCGTCCGGCTCGTCGTCGTCGGCCACCTTGACCGACCAGGCCGGCCCGCTCTAGTTCCGCGAGCTCGCGGCCTAAGCGCATCTTGACGCTCGCCCAGATGGACGCCGAGTGTATCATCATGACGCTTGTGTAAGTCGAGCGGCTCCTCACCGCGACGCGCGGTCGCTTGGAACTCCAGCGCGAGACGTGGCGCCGCATGCTCTTTTGTGCCATGGTCATGGCGTCCAAGGTGTGGGAAGACCTGAGCATGACGAATGCCGACTTGCGCACGTCGGGCCGAACGTGTCGCTCCAAGACATGAACTAGCTCGAGCTCGTGTACTTGCACGCCGTGGACTATGCCGTGCGCGTCTCGGCCGCGTCCTATGCCAAGTATTACTTTCACTTTTGCTCCATGGACGCGACCTTGGGCGTCGTCCGCGTGGGCGACGAATGGGCGCCGTTGAATCTCGACACGTCACGGAAACTCCAAGTCATATCGGACGAGTATCAAGCGCGGGTCAAGTCTTTCGTGTCCGTGCCGCGGCGACGGAGCGTCACGATGTGTAGGACCACGGACGGGGCAGAGCGAGTGGTACACATTTGGTGAGCATTGCCGTAGATGCTACACAATCGCAGAAGCAACGAGAAATAACGCCCAGAGCACCTTCCACGTCTGACCTTCAGTCAATACGACACTCTTCTTGCTAGGAGAGACGTCGTCACGACTTTGACTGCGACTACCACGTCTTAAAGAGGTTTTTTGGCGTGGGACAAGCTGTATACTTGGTCCACCGACGTAGAGGGGAAGGCACACGCACTGTGAAATCCACCCCTCGATGATTCTGGGCATTTGTGCCAGTATTATTCTGTTTCCCGATCACAATCAGTCGCCTCGTAATACTTACCAGTCTGCCATGGGAAAGCAAGCAATGGGTATTTACTGCTCCAACTTTCGTGCATAAATGGATACGATGGCCAATGTGTTGAATTATCTTCAAAAGCCGTTAGTCACGACAAGTGCCATGAAGTATTTGCATTTCTGTGAATTACCATCCTGTATTAATGTCATTGTTGGGATTGCCTCCTACACGGATTACAACCAGGAAGATTCGTTAATTATGAACCAAAGTGCGATTGATCGCGGTTTATTTCGCTCAACCTTCTATCGTTGTTATGTCGAGCAATAACGGAACAAGAGTCCGCATGGTGGTCCGGGGGATGGCGCAGGGGGTGCCAACTGTGAAGCGTTTGAGAAACCGTCGCGCGATAATTGCCTTGGCTTGCGTCATGGAAGCTACAACAAACTCGATAATGATGAGCTCGTTGCGCCAGGGACGCGTGTGAGTGGGAATGATATCATCATTGGCAAGACGTCACCGTTGCGGCAATCGGAAGATTCGTCGCTGGAACAACGTCATCAAAAACGGTATGCAAGCACGGCCTTGCGCTCGCATGAGAATGGCATCATTGATAGTGTCATGTTGACGACGAATGCGGACGGGTTTAAGTTTACCAAATTGCGGTTCCGAAACAATTGCATTCCTCAGATTGGCGACAAGTTTGCGTCTCGACATGGACAGAAGGGGATGATTGGGATGACCTATCCTCAGGAAGACATGCCCTTTACCGTGGAAGGGATTACGCCCGACATTATTGTCAACTCGCATACGATTCCCTCGCGTATGACGGTGAAACATTTGGTCGAGGGTTTTACTTGGGAAAGTTTCGTCCCAGACGGGCGATGAAGGGGATGCGAAGCCGTTTACCGATGTCACGGTCCAACCCATCGCGGATACGCCCCATAATCTTGGCTACCATAAACACGGAAAAGAAGTAATGTACAGTGGACACACGGGGCTTTGCTTAACTGCGCAGATCTTTATCGGCCCCACGTTTTATCAACGGTTGAAAAACATGGTGGACGATAAAGTTCACTCGCGCTCGCGTGGCCCCGCGAGTTTCGAACAGCTCGTGCGCATGCAAGTGCGCGTTGCCGGGGGCAGTGCGGGACGGACGATGGAACGCTTGACGATGAGATAGAGAGAAAATGGGGGAGGCGTGGCGACAGTGGATGTTTATGTGTGGGTGTATGTGTATGTGTGTGTGGATGTTGTTGTGGTTTCAAAAGTGCTCTTGAAGTGGATGGATGACGGAACCGGGCAAAAACAAGTTGTGTGGCGTGTATGTGCTCTTATTGGTGAAAATGGATGGAATTGCACGAGTGGTCGACCACCAGCATGTGGCCTTGAACCCATTGCTGTCGCTCTTGTTTGCTGTAGCACCTGGTGACTATCAAGTTGACGTTCTCTTGGATACTTTCGCAGGCATTTCCAGCTCGTATGATGTTCACATCGAGTGACGACGACCAAGTAAATTGCTCATAGAATATTCTCGAGAGGTTGGAAGGATGTTGGCATCGATTCAAAATACAGCAGGAGAAATTCGTGTCAATGCCGCACAATAAACATCCAAAACGAGAGACGCCTGAGTACTTTCGTAAAGAGCGTGGAAAAAGTGGATGGGTACCGTATCCAGATAAATATGGAGAGCATCGAAATGAGGATATTGCGTGTGATTGAACTGATGATGGCGACCGGAGCGCCGTTAGATAAGAGCAACGAGGTGGCTTTGTCATGGATGAAGATCTCCATGTGTTAGATCTTGAAACATTTTCAATTTAATTTTGTGGCTAAGGAAAACTTTCAATTACAAGCTATTTTACACGAAACGAATCCAGCATGGACCGCCGGTTTCACGCAGGTGCAGTGCTTGGTACCTCCACGGTGATGGCCTTCTGCATCCTCTTACGAGGCTGCCTATCCTTCGAGCCCTTCGGTCTGCCTCTCTTCCGCTGGATAGCCTGTAGTGGAGCCTGTTCTTGCGCGCCCTGTTGGGCCGCTGACTGCGCCGCCTGCGTGGCGGAGGGCGCATCCCCAGTCAACATCAGTTCCGCAAGCAATTCGTTATCAAGGTCCTCCTCTTGACTATAGGTCTGTGTAGTTGTAAGGAGTGGTGCTGCGTTCATGGAGGGAACGTCGGTAGACGGCTCGTTCCCTTCGGCCTTACTGACGGTGATATGAGGAGAGATGATTGCTGCAGAAGTCGCACCGTCAACTCGTCCAGGTCGTTGTATCTGGGCCTGCGCCTGGAGACGATGAGTTGCAAGCTCCCAAGCAGACGGATCTCTTCGCGTGGATTTATCCTTTCGCCTGCGGCCCCGAGTTATAACGAAGTGTGGCTTAAAGATTACTGGACCTGGTGGTGGGAGAGGTGGTTCCGGGAGGCCGAGTGCTTTGCCATTGAACGGGCGTTCAAAGTGCCAATGTGGATGAAAGTCGTCCTTCGTAATCTTGACGGAAAGGCGCTTCCTATTTCGAATCTCGTGGTAACAGGGGATGCCATAGATCTGAGTGAACGCGCCTCCACATGACTTGTTATACACAAGGTCATCCTTCTAGTAGATGAGCTGGTCAACGAGGAGCTTCATACCTCGAGGAACGACATGCTTATTAAGGCCTGGATCAAGAAGATCATCCCATCTCTTAGCATTCAGGTCGTGATAGATACGGTCTCGACGCTGTGAAAGCTCGGTGATGTAGCCGTTTAGAAAGACTCGGAGCATGTTGGTCCACATATCCTTGAGCTCGAGGAAATCGTGCCGGTTGCTAAGGAGATAGCGTTTGAACGCGCGATGCCCATTCTCGCCTCGAGACGTTGCACTATGGCCGAAATGGCGATACTTCGACGTGAATGCTGTAGAGAACTGATGGCGTACAGGATACTTGTTTTTCTCGATATAGTCAATGAGCTCGGGCTGGTCTGCGTAGCATCTTTTAAAAAGCTCATATGACTCATCGAATGCCTCATCTGTTGCCTGAGAGATTACGGTTCCACGTGTCTAGGAAGCCCTTCCTCTTCTCCTCATTATCCTTAATGTTCTCGTTAGAAGTGTTGATCTTCCAGTAATCAGCGACGGCCTTCTCAACATTCTTATTAACATGCCAAATACAGAGCAGCTGTGGAACGTCGGGATACACGGTTGTTAGCGCGTTCTTTAGTGACAGGTCGGTGTCCGTAAGGATAACCTCGATCCGTAGGTTGCCAAGAACAAGCTCTATGAATTTATCTACAGCGAGTAGGTACATCGGTTCTGACTCGGTCGCAACGAAACACGTAGCAATGCTGACGGTTTACCGATTGGCATAACCGCGAGGAAGTGGATAAGTGGCATGTTGTAGCGGTTTGTACGATATGTTGCGTCGATAAAGAGAACATAGGGACATGACTGCGCGAGTGAATTGCTTCGTGCGGAGCAAAGAATAAGAAGTTGACATGGCCTTCATCGTCGGTGGTATAGTGGGAGGCCCATGTATCGTCTTCCAGCTCGATAATAAGAGCCTCAATTGGCGAAAGTGAGCCTAGGCGCTCTTTTCGAATGCGCTCGACCTCGTTGTATACGTCGCGAAGCGACATAATACATTCGGGATTTCTCTCAACGAGCGCAGCAATGATAAAGCGAGGAGCTCTTCCCGAAACATGAAGAGACCGGATTAACGACTTCTCCGCCTCGTTAGGCCGCCTAAACTGCGCAAAGGCCGAGGGATGGATCATTTCGTGGTTATGTGAAGCTTCAACAATACAGACATGCCAGCCAACTGTGAGCATCCTCTTGATCCGAACATCAAACGGGCACTCTGTCATGCGTGTCCCTGTCTTTCTCTTCACCCCTCGCCTCTCTTGACGCCTCCCTTCGCGCAGCGGAAGTCGTACCGACGTGGTGAGGGAGGCGTATGATTGTCAAATGCAATTTTAAACTGTGTGATGCCGTATCCATGCTGCTTCGAATGCAGCTTGATCGCGTGGATAGCGGCCTCGAGAGTCGCGTGAAGGTCCTCGTCCGGCGGAGCGAGAGGGACCTGCTGTGCCTCGACGCCGGAAGCTTCATTGTTTTTAGGCGAATAGCTGCAATCCATATCGTTGGGGCTCGTCATCATGGGTTGAATAGTGGTGGTAGTGATGGCTTTGAGGCGCGTCGCACAAGAATGCAAGACAGACGCGCGGAACATCGATAGGGATAGGCCTATAATTGAGGGGGGGGATACGAATAGTAATTTGGGGGGATACGGGTAGTAATTTGGGGGGGATACGGATATCAATTGCCTATCTAAAATCCATTAAGTAATCCTTTTTTTGAAAAACGATTGTCACCTACACAGAATTTGCATCGTGTACTGCAAATTGTACAAACAATCCTGCTCATTCTGGCAACAAATTATATACTTGACTATGTGCCTCACAAAGCAGATAGATATAACTAACTGCTCGACTGCTGTCAGATTTTTAGATAAGTTTAGATAAGACTGGCTCGATACAAAATGGTAAATAACAGGAATAATCTAGTGCGCTAGCAGCATCAGAGCGGCCGCGACAGCTACAATAAAGTTAGTATCGGACACCATGAATTGTTACTGGGATCGTCGTCTCCTAGGCCTCTCACTGCATTCTAATGAGGATCATTCCGCTGATCTGATTGCCGTTGTTAAGTCGACGAAACAACATACGGTGTTCTTGTACTGTCCATTATAGTGGAACCACAATTAATGAATGGTACAGTGAATAGTTTCCGCAATTGGACTTCGACGTCGACGGTATTCGGTGTCTGATTGGACAATCACCGGATAATTATGAAGACATTATGGAGCGAAATTGCCAAATTATTCAAGCCGGAGTATGTAAAGCCAGACGCAGTGCATGAGATTGGCAGCTTCATGTACATGTATCGGTAGACCGATGGATGGCTCGTATGTTCTTCGCTGAAATTCGATGCAGTTAACTTTTTGCTGCTAATTACACAAAGCAGGTCGTCCCTCGACGGCACTTTACGATGGCACCAACTCCAAGCAGCCAGAATGTTCACGACCTGCAGCGCTATTCACTTTCAAGTCTCACAAAGGAGAGCCTAACGAAAGACTCCAACCAAGGAAGTTATACCGGCTTAAAGACGCCCAATGCTCCCGCTGATGTGCTTGAAGACGGTGCATTGCGTCCTGGAGGTATGCCTAACCTCATGAGCCGAGAGTACGTTGGTCTGCTCTTCCAGTATGCTGCTGTCGGTCTCGTCTACGGCATGCTTCCCGAGACAGTTTATCCCTTAATGCAACAGTATCTCAATTGTAGCGGTGCCCAAGTTGCTGCTGCCAAGGAACTCGTCATTCTTCCGTGGAGTTTTAAAGTCTTTTACGGTATAATATCTGACTGTTTTCCCATATATGGCTACCGCCGTCGTCCGTACATGTTTATCGGATGGGTTATGTGTATTTCGATGCTACTACTTATGGCAGTGTTGCCAACTGGCCCACCATATTACACTCTTGCTGGAGACCGCAAAGTCGACGTTGCTGACTATACACCGGAAATCGAAGCACGCATTAACTTCAACGCTCCTGGTGAAGGCGCTAAGTACGTAGTCATTATGTTCTTTGCTGCATTCGGTTACGTCTTGTCCGACGTGTGCTCGGACAGTATCGTGTGTGAACTTGCCCAGCAAGAACCCATGGCGATGCGTGGAAAAACTCAGTCGACCATCTACACAGTTCGCACGACACTTGTGATTCTTGGTGAACTTTTGGTCGGACTTTGCTTCAATGGAGAGGAATATGGCGGTGATTTTAATTTTTCGTTAAGCTTTCCCCAGCTCATGATTGTTATGGTTGCACTGACAGCACCGGTCGTTCCAATGACCTGGTACTTTATTAGGGAAGAGAAAGCGGAACGAGCTAACTTCCGCGAGTACATCGATGAGTTATGGAATCTACTGTGTAAGCGCGTAGTATACCAAGTCATTGCTCATCACTTCTTCGCTGGTATCTTTTCCGGCATTTCATATACTGCCAGCTCCCCGGTGCAGTCGTATCTGGTTGGCGTAACACCAGTCAATAACATGTTGAACGACGTACTGGGCCATTTATGTTTCATGGCAGGTATTACGGTGACGTCTAAGTACGGTCTTCACTGGGACTGGCGACTGATGATAATCATTACGGGCATTGTCGTGATTGTTGTTGACTGTGCGGTTGCTCTTATTACGGTATGGAATGTCTTCCGCAACCAGTGGTTCTGGCTTGGCCCTCCTATCGCAGTGCAGTTACCAAGCGGTGTCGCTTGGATCATTGCACTCTTCGTGACTGTAGAGATAGCAGGCGTCGGTAACGAAGGTGCAGTTTACGGTCTTATGACTACGGTTGGCAATTTAGCGACGCCATTCGCCACAACACTAACTCTATTCATGAATGGTCCATTTAATATCACGAATGCCCGAGTACAGGCGGATGACAACTCCGTTCGGACAGACATCACGTACACAATCATCATCTCGTATGCGATGAAGGTTTTTTCGTGGTCGTTCTTGGTATGGCTCCCACGCCAGAAAAAGGAAACGCAGGAACTTGCTGAAACTGGTGGCTCCAGTAAAGTGTTGGGAGCTATAACTATTGGCTACCTACTGTTTGCGCTGGCATGGTCGCTTATGGCGAACACTCTTGCGATTTTTACCAGCACCTCGTGTCTACTTATTGCAGGTGGCAAAGGTTGTTAAAGTTTTGAGTGCCCTACTTTTCTTTATCATACGTTTGGATAAAAATACCGATAAATAAAAGCTTGTTTTGTTTCCCAGAGCAGTGTGCCTGCAATTTTACACAAATGTTAGACAGATGGGAACTTCCCTATAATCCGAGAAATTATGCGACAGATATTGCTAATATAGGATGCCCGGCCACTGATGTCACAGAATTAATATGGAAAATGATATTCGCCACCACATTTTTGGCTATTTGCCGCCACACTTTTATCTAAAAAATATTAATACTTGTGCCAAGAACTGACTGCATTTTGACTGATGTTAGTCGACTATACTACTGAAGACGCGTCTTAAAAAGAAACTTTAGACAAGAAGTGCGTGCGGATGCTTGACGAGTGCGAGACGCCAATATACCAAAATTGACTGCAGCCTAGAAAGCATATAAGCGCACTATTACCAGTAACAGATGTCAAAATGGATATCTTACCAAAACAGAAACCAAGCTTGAGATGCCGTAAAAGTGAGCAATCTTGCGGATGAATGCCATATAGCTGGTTGTACAAAATACTGACGTGAGTATAAGTTCGTAAGCTTTAGTGGTTTTCATTCTGACCAGTTATTCACAACAAGTCCGCATGCAGCGGTATCAGGTTCAAAACTGATGGGAAAGTTGATTGGGCTGGTAGATAGCAAAAAATAAGCCGGCGTAGTGAATAAGAGCCGGCATCAGAGCGTACCAAAACGAGCGACTGCAACAACAGAGACCGATTCCCATTCGAAAGGCAGAATGAATTGTACAGATGATGAATACGGGAGTCAGTAGCATCAGCGTGACAATGATCTGTAATAAAAGATGGAACATTTAATGGTTCGCATTAAAACCCGGCAGGTAATGACGTACGTGTCTGCGAAGGCGGAAATTGATAGTGGGAAAGAAGTTTATGGTGATAATAGCGAACACAACCAAATGTGGGAGAATAAGGAGAAAAGCTCTCAGCAGGTCCTTACTTCGATTTACATCACTAACGAAATCCCAGCCGCAAGTTACAATGGCAACCTGTCACCGTTGAGAGTAAGCAAAAATGATACTGCACTGAACAAAATATCTAAATACCATTGTCGTCTTAAATGGCACCTGGAAAAGCTCCTGATTGTATTCTAAGCTTGCTTTCCTTGCATCGTGCGCCTTAGGTCTAACATTATGCAACACGTACTTTATAGTACCTAGCATTCAGTTCAGATAATGGTGCTTAAATTTGTTTGGAGGAAATTCAAATTAAAATAAAAGTGTGGCGGCGAATATCATTTCCGATTAATATATTTTGGGTACTGATATTGCCACCACAATATTTACTATTGTTGGATGTTGTCCTTATTCATGTAGTAGGAAATTTGCACCGTAGATGTAGTGATGTAGCTCGAGTATAGTAAAATTGTATACAGTCGATATCTCAGCAACCAATAGTCGGTTTGCAGCGATAGTAGTACCCGTAGATAGCTTGCAGTAAGTAGTACAAGAAGACCAAACCAGGGACTTGATTAACGGAATGTTTATTGAGAAGTGGTTAGCTATCCTAACATGATAATATGCACGTTGAAGTTATGGCACACTTCCATCTGTCAGGTACCACAATCATATTAGCTATCATTGCCTCAAAAACATATGTACTCAAGTAGAGTACATGACACAGATGGCACATATTACTAATGACTAGGAAATACAAATTGCTACATAAAATAGCCCTACTAAGCTTTAGTAATTTAAACTAACAGATAAGCGACTATTTGGGTCAGCGTATACTGACCCCCCCCATTTCCGTAAACTGACCCCCCCCATTTCCGTAAACTGACCCCCCCCGTGCATAGCCATGAAATTTTGTAGCAAATTAAACACAGTTTTAACCGTTTTAATAAAGGGTCGCCCTACCAGCACACCCCTCCACCCTACCGGCACACCCATGTCACTTTCGACCAATAGAATTAGAGAAATTTTGTTGCTGTCGTCTTAGAAACTGTGGATGCAGACGACTTACGTTTTCGAGTCGCTGTCTCTGGCAGAGAGAGAGGAGTGGACACGAGCGTTGAAACATTGTATTTCTGGTGGGGATGAACTGGCCCTATGTCGTCGTAGCCTAAAGTCAGCGACGCTGGCTCCGATTTTTATGTTCGACAACATCTCCAACGTCTGCACCATCTGTACACACACCTTCTGTAACAGGGTTACATTCTGGTTACATTTAGTATGTGGTGTACGTGGGTACACTACGGTTGGGGTCAGTATTGACCGGTCCGAAAGGTTTGGACCTATTGGTTATTTTAACCAATCAGGGCAGGAGCCCTTGGTGGAGGCGTGGCAGCCAGCCACGTGTTAGTACACAGGTGGTGTACACTACATTAAGCTAGGTACGAATTTAGTAAGTTCTACTTAGTATTACATATAGTTTACATTAGTTTAAATTAATTTAGGCTAATTACATATTAAATATACATTCAGTTTACATTTCACTCAAAAAACTGCAGGACGCACGACCTCGACCGGTCGCGCGCGCAGTGAGTGTAGTAGCGTAAGGGGAGTTCTTCCCTTAGCTACCCCCTTACTAAGGGATCCTTGTGCTAAGGCGTTAGCTTGTGCTAACTGGTAAACCAAAGTGAATCTTGTCCCCGAGTAAGAGAGTTCTCTCTTACTAAGCCCTTTTATAAGGGCGTATCGGCTAAGTAGCGTCGAACGCCGCTAAAAGGAAAGTCTTCCTCTGTGCGCTAGCCGCGCCGTGCGTATACGCACCGGCTACATCTGGTAGCACTTGTAGTCAATCCAACACCTGTGTTGGTAGACGACAACATCCTCTGCAAAGGATGAATCAGGAGGATTGGGAAAGGTTAACCCTCGCCCAGAAGGAAGCCTTTAACAGGCTGTTATCCTTACTGGGTGACGAAGGCATGCAGCTCCTAGTGGAGCAGGGCCTTGAGACCGTAAAGGCAAGGGTAAATGCCCTCATCGCTCATGAGGCGAGTTGTAGTGGAAGTCATTCCACGTCCACGGGGTTGCGCCCCCCCCGTTGTCATTTAAAATAAAGGAATTCACCAGTGAAAAGGGTGATAACCTTTATGTGTGGCTTCGAGAGGTCGAAACGGCCTTCGCCACAGTGAATGTGATCACAGATCACTTGCAAGTGAGACTTGCACTGACCCATCTTACGGGTAAAGCCCGTGCATTAGCTTTTACATGCTCAGATTCGGTCATGGACGTGTTCCCGACCTGGGAAGTCCTTATGCAAAAGCTTATGGACATCTATGATACGCCTGATCTGGTTTTCCATAATCATCTGGCGTTTCTGAGGTGCCGTCAGGGCACTAAGGACTTGGAAACATATATCCAAGAACTTAAGACCCTGTTGGCATGGATGTACGCGAAAGCGTATTCGGACGATGTGTCCATTCCCGTGTTCATGGGAGGCCTGAGAGAAGGGCCAGCACGTTCGGAGCTGTTCCGATGACGACCCCAATCCCTGGTGGAGGCGTTCAAGATGGC
>CM047584.1:5312917-5338770 GCA_026184515.1 Peronosclerospora sorghi | reverse complement strand
TTCACCTTCGCGGGATCCGCCCGCACTCCATCCTTACCGATGAAGCAACCGAGAAAAGGGATTTACTCGGCACCCCAAGAATAAATTTGGATGCGTTTGCATATAACTTCTGCTCTCGCATACGTTCGAGCACCGCTCGAAGATGTATTAGGTGCGTCTGAACATCAGACGAGTCGCCTTCCGCGTGACTATTAACGAATATATCGTTGAAGTACGTCTGAGCGTACTTTCTATGAGGGCGTAAGAGTTGAGTCATTAAGCGATTAAAAGTCTCTGGTGCATTCAAAAGCCCCTGTGGCATAACATGCCACTCACACAGCATGCCACTAGGCGTGCTGACCGCTGGAAGCGGAATATCGGATTCTCGCATGAGAACTTGATAGTACCCGTCCACCAGATCTAAGGCACTGTACACCGTACATCCCGCCATATTGTTCTGGAGGATATCCTTCCGAGGAATCGGAGTCTGCATGGGTACAGTAGCTGAATTCAGCTTGTTATACGCATGCACGATGCGCCACTTTCCGTTCGGTTTACGAACACAAAAGGTGGGAGATGAGTGGGGAGACTTACTCTCCCGTACCGTCCCTGCCTCTTCTTTCACCTTAAAGAATGCGTCGATGACGTCGCATTGTTCCTTGGGGAGAGGCCACTGCCTAGTGACGCAGTATTTGGTTCGGAACCAAAACGATTTCATGTCGGACTCCCCGATCTGGTGGTAACCCCATCGGCGGGTTGTCACTAATGACATCTCCAAATTCCTTTAGTAAGGAATGGTAAGGGTCCTCAGGATCCGCGAGGATCTTGAGACTGCTTCGGGCATTTAATGCCTGTTTGGTTTTCACCAAAACTGACTCTTCCATCGTGGATGAGGGGTTCAACTCCCCTTCCGGACGCAATACGACGACCTCGTCGATTTCATCTGATTTCAAAGCGGTCTCAAACTCGTTGAAGGAAACTCCTCCAACGACAACAGTTCGCCTACCCCAGTCAACCGTTCCAGGCTTACGCCTTCTGTGACAACACCTGTCAGACTATTCATCATCCGGTAGGACTGCTGACTACTGGCCTCGGGATTCATCCCGGGACCCAGATGGGGGGAGTTAATGGCTCCATCTATTGGATGCGCATCGCGCCTATCCACAGAGGTCTTTACCTCTACCACCGGTGACTCGCCGGTATCACCTAATAAGGCGTGGTCGGAATCAATTCCGACGTGCGAAAGAAACAAACTACGGGTCTCTTCGCTTTGAAGCGCTTCGCGCTTAACCACAGGGGTCTCTACTCCTACCACTGGAGTCGCAACATCTTCTCCTAACAAGGCGTGGTCGGGAACCCCGACCTGCAGAAGAGATAAACCTTGTGTCTCTTCTCAAGAAAGCGCCTCGCGCTTAATCTCAGAGGATCCACCTCTACCACTGGCGACTCACCAGTCTCGCCTATATCGGCGTGTGGATTAACCGCCGAATCCCCCTCGTCAAGGAACACTTCCTTGACCTCATTGGGACTGATCATTTCAGACATCCCAATCTCTGGCAACTCACGCCAGAATCGCTTTTGCGATCGAGCAAGGTGGGTTCATGACTCGCCAATGCTTCACCCGACCGCGGGTGCGTTGAGCCAATGGACTTAGACTTCCAGTCTATCCATGGATCGTGGCGTTCCAGCCACTTCATGTCCAGAATGAGGTCATACCTCGAGTCCAAATCCAGGACTAGGCAACGTTCTAAGCTGTCGAAGTCTGCAAACTCCAGCATAAGGTCAATTGAGACCTTGGGTACAGAAACCTGTACGCCCGTCGCTAGACGGACCGTCACAACGTCACGAGAACTGCCTCTAGGGCCTCGGCATACAGCCGAATCTTCTCAACAGAAGCTCGTCTGACATAATTTTCTGACGCTCCAGAGTCTATCAAGACTCTCCAAGGCTTATCAAAGCCTTTCCCGTCCGCAAGGACGACCAGAAAACCTGGCTGGTACACCAACTTGGTGCTAGAAAGCACCTTTTCACTCGGGGCTTTGTGCTGTCGGCCCCTACCCCGGGGTTTAACAGCACTGAGGGATCCCCCAGTATGGCGCCCCGCACCTAATGGAGCCGTCGTTTCCCGACGGCTTGGGCGAGGGCCTTTTACCCGCCCTTGGCCCCTTATAGCTAGTGTCTCGCTGGGGATTTTTAGGAAATCTGTTCCGCTGATGATCCGTGCTTCCACACAGGAAGCATCTTAGCGGCCCATGCCGCTGAAGCATTGCAAGGAGCTTCGCTTCGAAGCCCTGCGGGAAGGAGTCAGAGTGACTCCTAGCAGGAGGTTTCTCTTCCTCTTCGACCTGGCTAAGTTCCATGGGCTCAGGACCCATCTTTAAAGTTTCTTTCGGCGTTAAACTCCATCTCAAACGCCTCCCCCAGGGATTGGGGTCGGCATCGGAAGAGCTCCGAACGTGCTGGACCTTCTTTCAGGCCACCCATGAACACGGGAATGGAAACATCGTCCGAATACGCTTTTGCGAACATCCCTGTCAACAGGGTCTTAAGTTCTTGGATGTATGTCTCCAAGTCCCAAGTGCCCTGACCGCACCTCAAAAACGCCAGCTGATTCCGGAAAACCAAATCGGCGTAGCTTACATGTCCATAAGCTTTCGCTTAAGGACTCCCAAGGTCAGGAACATGTTCGTGACCGAATCCGGACACGTAAACGCCCATGCACGGGCTTTACCCATAAGATGGGTTAGCGCAAGTCCCACTTGCAGGTAATCCTCGATCACATTCGCTGTGGCGAAGGCCGTTTTGATCTCGCGAAGCCACACATAAAGGTTATCACCTTTTTCACCGGTGAATTCCTTTATCTTAAAGGATAACGGAGGGCGCACTTCCGTAGACGTGGAATGACTTCCACGAAAATTCGCCTCATGGGCGACGAGGGCGTTAACCCTCTCACGCACGGCCTCAAATCCCTGCTCCACTAGGATCTGCATACCCTCGTCACCAAATATGGATAACAGCCTCTTAAAGGCTTTTTGTTGGACTGGGGTTAGCTTACATCAATCCTCTTGGTTCATCCTTTGCAGAGGATGACGTCTACCAAAACAGGTGTTGGATTGACTACGAGTGCTACCAGATAAAGCCGGGGCTTACACGCACGGTGCGGCTAGCGCACAGAGGAAGACTTTCCTTAAGCGGAGATACGCCGCTACTTAGCCGATACGCCCTTATATAAAGGCTTTGGGGAGATTGCTCTCTCACTCGGGGCCAAGATTCCCTGAGTTTACGTTCAGTAAATACTAACACCTTATGCCAAGGCTTCCCTTACTAAGGGGGTAGCTAAGGGAGGTGCTCGCTCCCTTTTTCTATAACACTTCACAGCACGTTCGACCTTTCCCGGTCGAACGTCTAGCTGGATATAGTGTAAGTTGTAAACTGATGTATTTACTTAATATAAAATTAGCCTAACTTAATAACTAATATAAACTATGCAATATTAGGTAGAACTTACTTAATTCGTACCTATCCAAAATGTAGTGTACACCACCTGTGTACCAACAAGTGTCAGGCTGCCACTCCTTAACTAAGGGCTCTCGCCCTTGTCGAGAACCTGACCACCATCGTGCCCAGCAATTGGTTAAAACAACCAATAGGTCCAAAACTTTCGGACCGGTCAATACTAGACATCAACCGTTGTGCATTTACGTACACCAACGTAACTCAATGTAACCCTGTTACAGGTGATCAGGTTCGATCAGGCTTGATCAGGCGAGAAACGTCGATGATCAAGACCGCCGATTGATGATCAGGGGATGATCAAGTTCGGTGATCGATCTGGTCGATTCTGCACGAACTGGCGTGATTGCAAGCTGGTGATCACAGGGAACAGGTTGCAGATCGTCGATCTTGTGGAGATCTGCGAAGAGTACTTGATCAGGCAGCGGAAATCATCTACCCGATCGCCGAGCCTCTCAGGACTAGTGCGCTAATAGAATACCCAATACTATGTATTCTACGCTTAAACTTAAGAGGAGGGTCGATCCGCTACGGGCTGATCGACGGTTTCCACTAAAATCCGCCTAGAGTTCCCTTGGGGCGCTAGAGCAGTCGAACTACTAAGGGCCAAAAACGTGGACCAATGGGGAAGAGGTGAGAGCGCACTGCTCGATCACGTTCCCAAGACCAAAACACCTTCAAAAATTACCTCTGGCACAGCGGGCAGAGTCACGGGCGAGTTCTTCTTCCCTCTATGCATACCGGTGGACCAAAAATGCACTAGGTGCTCCCGCCCGGGACGTAGAGGTGCGTGTAGATATAGGGAGGCGCTATGTTGCCTTCCCTGTAGGTTGATCTGCGTGATCAGATGCAAAAGGAGAACTTTATTAGCACTTATATCCTAAAAACTACTAATTACCTAATATCAACCAATCAGAACTACCCATTCCAACGTACTCCGTCGACCAGTCGACCTGATTTTTCTGTCGTCCGTCGCTATCCATTAGGTACCCGTACCTAGTCGTCCCATCTCACGATGTCCCGTTTATGTCCCGTCCATGCACACCACAGTTGTACACACAACTGTATACACAGTAGTACACACAATCGTACATACAGTTACTCACCCGGTTGTGCCCACAGTCACACCCACAATTATGCACCAATTTTATGGTACACTTTACCACAGTCTTCAACGTCTTGTTCTTTTCTTTTCTTCGAGTTCTTCGGTATTCTTTACGTTTTTCTTGAAGTAATTCCGCGTGTCGTGACGTTCCCTCGTCCACGTCTTCTTCTTCTTTTTTGCCAGTCATTTTTTCTTAGCGCTCTGGTTAGACGCTCCTTCTACCACGCGATCAATAAGTTCTTCGGCTTCTTGACTGCTTCCATTCAAAAACAACTTGCGTAATTGCTGGTTATGCGTCTGATCCAACGTCTCAACGTTCTTGATGTGCTGCGTAACCACAACTTTTCTGTCCTTTTGTAGAAAAACCTTGTAACCCTTTACTTCGTCACTTTTTCCATCATCAATCCTTTTCGTAACGGTATTCTTGAGATTCTCTCTTGGTACGTCCACACGTACGCTCACGGTCAATACCTAGTTTATCTTCTACGCGTCGAAAATGCTTTCACCACTTGCCTGGTGCTTGATGACTCTTCTCTATCCTTCATACGATAATCCAAATCACTTTTCTTCTAGTAGACCATATGATAGTATATATCATGCCAGGTTTTCAACGTAATACACATTCTCCACTTTAATCAAACGTTCAACATCTCCACACTTGACGTAAAACTGCAAATCTCCCTTCATTTCAATTACCAGCTGCTTTCCATCTGCCTGGAAGCATACCCGATACTCGATCGTTGTTTCGTAGGAAGCTAGCATCATTCGTGAGATGCATGCTCGCCCCACTATCGAGTATCCATTTTTCTTTAGACACGCTTCCGTAGTCTTCAGTAATCGTGAGCGTGAAATCCACGCTTTTCTTGTCCTTCTTTAGACATTTCCACTTAAAATGACCAGTTTCACCACATACGAAACACTTCCGCGGCTTGGCCTTACTGTCACCCACAACATTTACGACTCCATGTTCGATGCTTTCGCCTTGCATCCGTCGTTCTCTACCGCCTGCGCAAAATGACATAATTCTTCAGCTTGTATCAAATAGTCGACGCGCTCGTGTCATACTTGGACATCATAAACATGTTTCAACTCCGGTGCATCGTGATAAATCACACTGTCAAGCACCAAGGAGTCAGCACGTCCACCCGCAGTCTCTGCCACAGCCAGCAAGTATAAATAAAGTTCTGGTTAAGTCCGTGCGGGACTCTTGCGGGCCGAGAACAACTTCATTGACTGTGATGAAGTCAACTGCGTGTGGAAAGTCGATAGTAGCTTGTCCATGACATACCATAACGCGGGAGTCTCACTCCACCACGTATCTACTTGCCGGTTATAATAACTCTCCGCGGTTCCCGTTAGGTAGTGGCCAAGTAGGTACACCTTCACATGCTCAGTCCATGGGAAACCGCAAGCTGCTTCATCTATTCCAACTTGATGTAAAAACTTTTTCCCCAAGAATGAAATCCAGAACCCAATCTATGATAAACTTCAGTGCCATTGAACGTACGTATTTGTAGTCTGCACTGCTTCGGCGATGGAGTTCTCATTATGGGCATTTCCCCTGCCTGAGTTTGGTCTTTCATGACCTCTTGATGTGTGTATACGGGCACTTGTGCCCCCGGCTGCGCTCTGAATCGTGTGGAGAAGCGTATGGAAGATTCTGGGGACAACTGTTGTGAACATGGACGGGCCACCCGGAGCAGAAGCGAAGCAGGATACAGGTATATGATGGTAAGCAACAGACGGACGATATATCAGGTTGACTGGTCGATGATGCATATCAGGTTGGGTAGAGTTGATTGGACGATATTAGGTAATTGGTTGATTTTAGGATATAAGGATAAATAAAGTTCTCGTTTTGCGTCCGATCAACACGATCATCGATTGGGACGGCGTGATAACTTCGCGCCTCCCTTTCATTGCATACACACCTTCACACTTCCCGGGCGGGAGCACGTAGTGCACCGTTTTTGCCCACCGGCAGACGTAAACTTCTTGAGAACTTATACTCAACTCCGCCCGCTGTGTCACCGGTTATTCTTGGGAAAGGCTACAGGGTGGGCGATCGAGCCAAGTGTTATCACCTCTTACCCCATTGGTTTGCATCTATCTTCTAGAATTTTGGATGCTTTAAGCGCCCCTTGGGAACTCTAGGTGGATTTTTGTGAAATCCGTCGATCTGCACATAGAAAGTGCAGATCGACCCCCCTTCCTATTAAGTTTAGGCTAGGAATACAGAATATATTGGGTATTTCCTTATCGATATAGTCTTAAGAGGCTCGGAGATCAAGTGGTGAAGTCTTCCGCCACGTGATCAAGTACCTCTTCACTGATTAACACTAGATCGACAGCGTCGATCTGCGATCATCGATCTGCAATCTCGCCAATTCGTACAAGATCAACGAGATCGATCTGCGACCTGAGATCATCGGTCAGCGTTCATCGATCTGCGATCATCGATTTGCGATCTACGGATACGCAATCTCGCCAATCTGCATAAGATCAATGAGATCGATCTGCGATCTGCGATCCTCGATACGAAATCTCGCCAATCCGCACAAGATCAACGAGATCGATCTGCGATCATCGATCTAAGATCTCGCCAGTCCACACAAGATCAACTAGATCGATCTGCGATCTGCGAACATCGATCATCGATCATCGATCATCGATCTGAAATCTGCGATCTGCGATCTGCGAACATCGATCATCGATCATCGATGTGCGATCTCGCCAATCCGCACAAGATCAACTAGGTCGATCTGCGATCTGCGAAAATCGATCATCGATCATCGATATGCGATGTGCGATCTCTCCAATCCGCACAAGATCAACTAGGTCGATCTGGGCTCTGCGATCATCGATCATCGATACGCAAACTCCTAAATTCGCACTAGATCAACTGGGTCGATCTGCGATCTGCGATCTTCTACCCTCAGTTTATCCCCGGGATCTCGAATCGGCGATTTTATGCACCTGATCTACACCTGTCGGTATGCTACCAATTCACCTCGATCTGCATCGGAATTTCACTGATCTACGTCCCAGTCACCTGGAGAGCGACGCACGCCCAAACCGTCGGGTACACAATGTTAGCAAGACATAGGCCTGTCACAAGACAACCGGAGGACCCCCTTCGTTAGTCGGTAGTCTGGGCACGGTGGGAACGACTGTCCAAGCCTCAAAATTTGACCAGCCGCTCCACCACAATCATTCGGCATTGTGGTGGAGCGGCTGATCAAAGTTTTTGACGCTTGATCAGGCGGTACCACGGCGCCAGGACTGCCGAATAACGAAAGGGATCCTCCGGTAGTCCTTGACTGCTTGTGTTTCTGCTCACCTTGTGTACCCTACGGCTTTGCGTGGGTCGCTCTACAGGTGGTGGGGATGTAAACACGGCAATTCCTTGATGCAAGATTGGGGGGAACTTGTAACGAGTTGACCTATGTGCTGATCAGGCTTGATCAAGTACAATCAAGCTCGGATCAGGTGTGATCAGGCTTGATCAGGCTCGATCAGGTACTGAAAGACGTGATCAGCTGTGATCAGACTTGATCAGGCTTGGTCAGGTGCTAAAATTAGTTGATCAGCTGTGATCAGACTTGGTCAGGTTTGATCTGGTGCTAAAAGTAGTTGATCCGCTGTGATCAAGTCTGATCAGGCTTGATCAAGTGATAAAAGTTGCCCAGGTACAGGTTGGTGCGATCTGCGAGTTGTTGATCGCGGGTCACGAGCTGCAGAGTGTCGATCAGGTGTTGATCGGCGAAGGGGGTACTTGATCAGGCAGCGGAAGTCTTCACTGCCCGATCACGGAGCCTCTGGAGTCTTAAACTGCTAAAGGAACATCAAATATCTGTATTCCTAGCCTAGACCTACAAGGGGGAGGGGTAAATTTCACTTAATCCACCTAGAGTTCCCGTGAGGCGCTTACAGCAGCCGGACTCTAGGGGCCAAACGTGAACCAAACGTGGAGAGGTGATAGCACTGCTCAATCACACTCCCAAGACCAAAAACACCTTTACAGAAGAACCGCTGACACAGCGGGCGGAGTTTCGGGGTGAGTTCTCAACACTCTACGCCTGCCGGTGGGCCAAAAACGCACAAAGTGCTCCCGCCCGGGACGTAGAGGTGTATATTAACTAAAGGGATCGCTAGTTGCCGTCCCTGATGTGTCCTTAGTGTTTGGACGCAAAAAGAGAACTTTTATTGGTTAAAGCCTTATATCTACCATTTCCCTAATTTCAGCCAATCAGAACCGTCCATTCCAGCGTCCGCCGTCCACCAGTCCACCTGATTCCTCCGTCGTTCGTCGGTTTTCGTCGGTGTTCGCTGAGTACCTGTACGTAATCGTCCCATCTTCCCATGCCCCGTTATGTCCTGTCTATGCGCACCACGGTTGTACACGCAACTGTATACACCGTGGCACACACAATCGTATACAATTACGTACCCAATTTGTGCCCGCAATCGGACCCCTAATTAGGGGCCTAATTAGGCCCTTAATTAGGCCCAATTATAGCACGCTCTACGACAGCCGACCCTGATCCTCGTCCCAGCCGTACAGCGGTTGGGGAGAGGGTCGATCATGCCGTTGGATATCAAGGATCATGTTACCGTTGGTCGATTTGTCCACACCCATCAATCATGACATCATCGACCTGGTAATCATCACCCATCACTCTTCCCCTTCTCCCGCCGATCAGGTCCCAATCTATCAGGCCGTTATCGTTAGTGGTATGCCCCTCGCGATCCAACGTTCATCATACACCAACCGTGGCATCTACGATCAAGCTGACTCGATAAGGCATTTCTGCATTTCCATCATGCAAGCGATAACGGACGGCACCCCGGCGAGCACCGCCAACGCTCCTGCCCTGGGTCGGGCCGCAGCTGATCAGGATATCGCTGCCATCAATCAGGCTTACAGCTTACAAGAGGCCCTCCACGCGCGCGATGATCAGATCGCCATGTTATCCGACTCGCTCGCGATGAGCGAAAACACTATCGCGATGCTTCGGCAGCAGCTCGCTCGTGCCAAACGCGCCGTGGTGGAGCGAGATACTGAGATCAAGCGGGCCGCCTTCAAATAGCTCAAGCCATTGCGTGACTTCGTTGACACCACAGTCAACGATCTCCAGACTAAGTTGGAGACCGTCGAAAACGCTGTGGCCGATCAAGAAAAAACCAAGGTCGATCAACGCGCCCAGATCCGGGATCTGGAGATCCGTCGTGACCGTGATCGTTATCTGCGATCGGTGCATGAGGACACTGTCGCTGATCAAGCGCGAGATCTGGATCAACTTCAGCAGCGCATGGCCAGGTTACAAGAGGAATACGATCGGGCTGTTTCTAGGAATCAGCGCTTGGTCGAACAGGCGTTCAATCTCACCACCGAGATTGATAGGCGAAAACACCAGTATAATCGCCTCCGGAAGAAGAATAGGTCCAATTGCATGAAGATGGGCGAATATACCGCCATCATGGAACAGACGCAGGAAATATCTGTTCGGGTCGAGGGAGTGTCTGACCTCCAAGCTGAGCTGGGTGATCTACACGCCGCATATTCTCAGCTAGAGAAATAGCTTTCCACCGTGCAATGCCGCTTCGATCAAGTTTCCGCAGAGCGCGACACGCTACGCAATCAACTGCAACAGGTTCAAGACGAATTCATGCAGTTGCGCTCGTTTCACTCGGACCTTCAGTACCAGTTGGATGGTATGTCGTTGCGGATGCAAATCACACCGGCTGTCCGCACCCCTTCTGCAGGCTCTGATCAATCCACATCACCGGCTGACCTTTTCGCTTCTTCTCCATACGGCTCGATCAGCTGCGCCACCCCTTCGCCTAAAAGGCGTATTCAGCGTTCCCGATCTTCCTCTCGGTTGAAGCGGCCACGCCTCCTTTCCCCCATTTCGGAGGCGAAGACGGAGGACGGTGATCCCCCAAGTCCTGATCAGGACGATGAAGGCGGATTTCCTGACCCGATCGCTTCCATTCCCTCTACTCCCACAATTAGCGAGTTCGGGAGCGAGGATTTACCTGAACAAGGCACTGCCGGGTCTCTTTTTCCTCGTACGGGTTATTTCAAGACGTTGATCGCGGTGCCTGATGATGCCAGTGACGCCGCCATCCTGCCGTGGACTTCAGATCAGCTCGGTGGGTTCGATCTGCGTAGCGTCACGGCTCAAGTGGTCTTTGACTACTTGACCCACCCCGCAGGATGGTTGTTCTCGGCCGCCGTGCATGCCCCTCTGGCTGATTCGTGGTTCAGTCATTTGATCACCCAGCCGGAAGTGGAGCTGTTATATCTCAATGCCCTTGGGGCGTTTTCACGACCATTCTGCGGCCCATTTCTTTCCGCTCAGTCGGCTGGTTCGCCGACTTTGAGACGAAGTACCGGTCGTTTCTCGAACATCACGCGCTGGCGATCTGGGAGTCGACGCATTACCTCCCCATCGCGAAAGGCCTTCGCGAGACGGATGACTTCTTCCGGGACTACTACAATGATCGGCGCCAACGCAGAAGTCGTGCCGGGGCGACATGGAATAGGGTTGTGGACTTTGTTCTGCGGGGAATGATCGATGGGAGGTGTGATCTCGACATTTTCCTCGACCCGTCGATCACCCATTGTGCTCGCAACCGTCCTTTGAAGTATGCCCTGTCGACGATGTGGCGTGGCACCCCGGGTTCCTTTCAGACCCGCCACCTCGGACCCTATTGGACGTGTTGAGGGAGGTTGATGACTTTGAACTTTGTCGGGTTCAATATCGTCTTTCCCCCGAAAGCCACCCTGGCCGTAAATTTCCTCGTATTCGTCGCAAGTTCTTTGGGTCTGGTTAGTTGGTTGATCGTTTCTTCTTTAATCAATAAGCACTATTGATCATGCTATTTCCACTATTGCTTCCTTACTTTTCAATGCATAATATAAATCGGTATTCTGTATCCTCATCTGTCGTTGCTCCATCACCATGTCTCGCAATATCCATCCTACACACACCACTTCAACTCATTCATCATTTCTTCATCAATTGTGAGTTTCATCAATCATTTTTCTTCAGTCGGAGGTTCTTTGATCGTAATTCCATGATGAGTCCGCTGACCACGCATTAGTTGGACTCTTCGTTCACTTGCATTACGTCAAATCGATTTCTGTTGATCCTCTTCCTTTCGCAGTCCTTGATCAGAGCATCTCAGTTCAGATCTGCCTCTTCTACCCACGACGGCTCGGCATAACCCTTCCAGTAGACTTGATATTCGCGTAACGTTCTTCCGTACCTGGTCTTTCGAACAGATCGGACATCGGTGATACGATCAACTTCAAATTCATCTGGATATAGCATCCTTTCCCAGATGTCTTCGCGTAACAAAGCTTCATCGAAGTCAAAACGATCCTCTATCCCGACTGTTAGCGCAGTAGTAGGGCGTTCTGGAAATTCCTTGACCAATTTCAACTTGGACAGGTGCACTACCGGGACGATAGTCGGTGCCAGCTGTAACCAATCTCGCCGCGTGATTACCGACACCTCATCGACTCTGAAGGGTCCATGCCACATATGCGCCAGTTTCTTCGCGAACCCTTCTTTCACACGATCGAGATATAACCAGACCCTTGATCCAGCTTCGATCTTGTGTGGTGTCACTTGATCATTGTGCATCTCAGCTCGCTCGGCTATCGCTTGATGCAATCGAGTGCTCACTTGGTCGCGGGCGTATCTGTAGTCTTTCTGCAGCTTATATCTCCACCGACGAGCATCTCGGTCTTTACGCCGAATTTCTCCCAGTTGTAATGTCGATTCCAACGACGATCGCGGATCCCACCCATATGCCAAATAAAATGGTGTCTCTACGCGAATGCGATCAGGGGTCGAGTTCAGCGCGAATACCGTACGCTCTGCATACAAGCTCCAATCTATCTGACCGACATCTGATACATACATCTTGATATACCGCGTAATCGTCTGCACCGTCCTCTCCGCATTGCCGTTCGCCTGTGGACGGTATGTCGTAGTGTCACTCTGACGTTGTCCCACGATTTTGTTGAACGCATGAAGTACTTCCGACATAACACCCGGTTCCCGATCGTGCCGGATCACCTCGCTAGCCCCGAATCGTCGAAACGCACATTCTTCAGAATTTTCGGCGACTTTCTGCGCTGTGCGAGACGATCCAGCTTTCGCGATCACCATACCCGTGAACAGATCCGTCCAAATCAGCAGTTCAGTATGTCCATCCGTCGATCGGGGTAGTGACGGGATATGATCCATGGCTATCACTTGGAATGGGTACGTAGCCTCGATATTCCCCGGCGACATGCCCTTGATCGTAGGCTGGCCCTTCCCCGTCTCGCAATCTACGAATTGTACAACGAACCTTTGTACACTTCGGAATAGACCACGCCAATGGAAGCATCGTCTGATCCGCTGATATGTACGCCCTATGCCTTGGTGTCCTCCTTCCAAGCTCACACGATAATGGTGGAGGACATCTGCATGAAGAGTCTTGGGTAAGACCAGCTTGATCGAAGAGCGTCGATCGTCTTGATCATCTTGTCATCGCTGGATTTTCCTTTAGCCACATTCCCACAGTAGATCAGCAATCCTTGTTCGTCGACGTCGTAGTTGTCAGCAATTTTCGCGCAATCCTTTACCTCGTCTGCGCTCAATTGTGAGACGTCACCATACAGATAACTTCGCAAATCATGAATCCATTTCTCTTCGTCCTGCGCCTTTTTCACCCGTTCCACCCTTATCCCGGCAATGGATATATCGCGCCACGTTGACGGTCTCGGCTGACTGAGGTTACGTGATCGTGTCATCACTAGCACTTGTGGGGCAGTGGTATCTTCCTTCCACGTGATCACTTCCGACAACCTGTTGAGGTCGGCCAATTCCTCCAGCTGTTTCTCGTCATCAATTTCAAATCTTGTTCCACCCTGCATGTCTATAGTGGTGATGTGATCTGCACTCTTATTCCACTCTCTTTTGACATGCACCAAATCATGATCAGTCCATTCCCGAAGGAGGTTAAACGCACGCTGTTGCAAAACTTGCAATCGCGGAGCTTTACACTCTATTTCACCGCGCATTTGCCGGATTACCAAATTCGAATCTCCACACACGATCATCCTTCCCTTGAGGTATCGCAACAATAGATCCAAACTTAAAAGAAATCCATGGTATTCAGCTTAATTCACCATGATATCGGGTGCATGATCAGCAACCACGATCATAATCTTCCACTCCGGTAATTTCCACACGATAGCGCCAAACGCACCCACACGTCGCGTTACACTTGCAGATCCATCGAAACTGATTACGTAGAGTTACTCGCCTTTCTCAACCGTAGGAGGTGGCACTTCAATCATCTGCCGCGGTTGCTTTTTCGGTGCGATCGCGATCAGTGCTTCCTCAATTTAGGTGCGAGGGGTGATACTTGCGGCTAACGCCCCTAGTACCTCCTCTTCTCCATGTACACATTTCTTGATCTCAAGGTCCCATTGTGATAAGATCGCAGCCCATCTGCCCAATCATCCGTCTAGCCCGTTGGATGTTAGTAACCATTTCAACGTGGATAGACGTGACAAGACAGTGATCTTCTTTCCGACCATAATCGTGAAGTAAATATCCAAAACCCGCAGAAGCGCCAGAACTTCCTTTTCGACGGGGCTGTAATTCAGCTCACCGTTATTCAATTTTCGGCTGGCGAATGCGAAGGGACAATACAATTGATCATGTTCTTGTACCAGCGCGGCGGATACCGCCCATTTACTGGCGTAAACCACGATCACCGGCGTTTTGTTCTTATCAAAGTGGCGCAGGGTTGGGGCTGACGCAATCTTTGCTTTCAGCATGCTGAATGCTACTTTTTCCCTGATTAATCGATCGCCCTCATGATCTGAATTCTCCTTGCTCAATTATCGGCTCTTTAACTCTTGATAATATATCTTCATTAATTCGTAGAGTACAGCGGCATAGATCGCGAAATCTTCAATAAATCGACGGTAGTAGTTCAAGCTTCCCAAAAACGATTGCATAGCACGTATGGTGCCAGGGTAAGGCAAATCGATCAGCTCATCCAATTTTTGGATTTGTTTCCAAGCCGCAGCCAGAGACATGATGCCCTAAATAAGGAACTTCACTTCGCCCCCAGTACGATTTAGCCACGCTTATCGACAAGTTCCATTGATCGCACTTTTCCAATAAATGCTGCACCTTGCCACACAGGGTAGTCCAGGTAGGTGCAGGGATCAAAATATCATCGATATATGACCGCCGCTGCAGCACAGACGGGCCCGGTGTTTGGTCGGGCTCTCCCACAGTAAATACATCAGCCGATTCGTCAGCACCGTCCTTAACCTTGAGATACCCATATAATTAGTTATCAATTAACCGCTGGTAGATTTGCGGAGCATTCTTTAGGCCAAAGGGCATCCTAATCCTTTCGAACAATCCAAACGGAGTGACAAACGCCAAAATCTGACGCGCTCTATCGGTCATAGACATGACCCAAAAACCACTCGCCATATCCAAAGAGCAAAACCACAACGCTTATCCAAATCTTCGAGTAGATCAGAGATCAGGGGCATTGGGTATACCATCAAACGCGTGAGTTGATTCACCGCGCGATAATCGATGCATAGGCGAATATCGACCCCATTATTTTTCACGATGATCACTTTAGGTGATGCCCAGGGTGACGTAGACGGCTGAATGATCTTAGTATCCAATAGCCCTTTGATCAAAGCCGATAACTTCTCGCGAAATTGTGGAGCCACCTTACGACACTTTTGGGCGATCGGGAGCGCATAGCCTACATCGACATCGCAAACAACTCCACGTGCAGCAGGAGGTAGCGCGTTCCCTTTCCCGATTAACAGATGTTTCTTCGACCAAATTATATCGCGAAGCTGATCATTTTCTTCTGCCGTGTTGACCAAGGGGTATCCGACTAGCAAATTATCTTTAGTCACCTCTTCGGTGCTTGCAGATAGTTCGGGCAATATAGCAAGCTGCTTATCTAGTTCTTCCACATAAAAATCTCCACCTTCATGGTAACAAACTTTATCATCGATAGGTATTACACCAAATTCACTAGGATCGGCTGAGACAGGGTAATCACGCGTATCTTGAATGGGCGTATCTCTTGCAACAGGTTGTTTAACACCGTGATCCAAGTTCGGACCTTTCATCCCCGGCTCCTGATTGCACCGCGCTTGCACCTCTGGCACCTTTTGAGGCCCTCCGGTTACCAATGCCACATATGTGACGATCGGGTCCGTAGGACGTACTAAAATACTTCGAGGATTGGGATACTCCTTCTGCTCGACTAGGGGACCTTGATCGACACTTTCTCGATCATCATTCGCGAAATCGTTAGACGCTTTATACGCGAGATTTTGCCACTCCTTGTAACGATTAGACCCTATCGAAACAAATCCAGGGCAACGGGGCACGCCATCTTTGTTCATCCAGATACCTAAAATCGTATCATCTTGCACGATGATCGGATGATCAACGACGTTCGTAACACGCAGATATCGCGAATAGCCCACGCCCCTAGTGATAGTGGGGAGCCAATCTTTTCCACGAGTAATCCACAACTTTCGAGATCACTGGTCATAAATCCGAACCTTAGCAGATCGACCTACTGGGATATGTTCGTACTGATTAAGTTTCATATAATTGCCACTCGATCCATACAGCTGTCGGCGCCCCTCCAATGGGACGATCACCTCATCAGGAAAACTTAGCGCAACGTGGGCGATGTCTAGTCGAACACCAGCTGTTATCATAAAATACATACCCACTATAGCATCTTGACCGACAATTCTGCCCACCCATGCATGAAAATAATAAACCAACGAGCATGCTAACGTAATCTTGATTTTAGCGCGCCCCTCCGTGAGATACGCACTTTCTCCAATGCCGACACATTCTTGTGTTTGACTCGTGTCGATCTGACAACTCACCTTACGAGCAAAGGTTGAGTCGATGATCGACACTTCGATACCAGAATCAAATAATAGCGTGGCACGTTCGTTATTAATTTTACCACTCGCCTTGGCTTGTTTAAACCATTTCTTTGGCGAGTGGTACATCCAATATCCACGTGATTCACCTGGAAGTAGATCCACCTCTATGATCACCGGGGACCCAGAAAACTCATCTATACGGAAATTAGCCAAACGTGGTAAATCAGGCTGATCACATTTATCATTATCTCTTTCTACTGCTTTATCAGCCCTATTCTTATCCACATATGCAAAAATACACAAACCAGAACGCTCGTCTCGTACCAGATTCCAACCTGAAGAGCGTCCTATTTTAACAAATCTTCAGATTCCTTGGGCAGCATTCCAGCATGCTTGGTGGGATTGTACCACTGGCGGATGCGGTTGTAAAATTTTTCCATAGGGAACTTGCCCGCATCGTGAACTTCGCCGCATGCTCGGCAGACGTACAAACAATGATCGGTCGGATGTCCCTTCTTGCCACACTTGAGACAGGTCAGGCGCTTCCACCAACGAAAATTATCGTGCCTGATCGACCCACAATGACTGCATTTCTTCACCGCCCCTTGATCAACTGCACTTGAATCACTTCGATTACCCGATCGGGACTCACCAGGTTGATCAAGCGCCCCTGGTTCATCGCGTATAGCAGCAATCATGTAACGGCGCTGATCTCCATCGCTTCCACTGTCGTCGGCACTTGATTCTTTACTCCCAGACGTCACCTTGATCGCGCGTACTGCCTTGTGCTTTCGGGCCGGGGAAGGTTCCCGATCATCGCCGAATTTCGGGCGGAATCGGCTGGTACCTGCCGCCGCTGTTGGCTGGTACCACCTTTTGCGTGCATACGCCCGCAACGTCTCTTCCAGATCCGTAGCGGTATCCAACCGCAAAAGTGCCAGTTGATCAGCGAGCTCGCGATTGGCCAATGTATCCAGAAAATGCTGCACATGCTCACGTAAGTTCGTAGGCGATCCATCCCTGATCGGCAACTTGGCTCGCAATCCCGCCACATTCAACCGGTGCAGATATTCGATAGGGCTTTCATCCGACCGCTGCTTCGTTTAATAATACTGGCGGAATGCCGACTGACCACTTCCACAGTATTGAACTTCGAACTCATCCACGAACTTTTACAACTTGATCGAGTGCCTCTACTCAACTGGCGATGCCAATTGCGCGGTGGTCCTTTTAATAGATCGCCCAGGATCAGACACTTTTCATGATCAGAATCTTGATCCCGCATAAATGCTGATTTGAGGCGACTAATCCAGTTCCGCGCTTGATCTTCATCTCCTTCTTTCCCGAAAATTCTTTTAGATCACTGATCGCAGACATCCGAATCCTGGGAATCGTCTGTTGATCAGGCATCCCAGTGTACGCGGACGCAACGGTGGCTCGTCGTGGCAGTGTGATCGGCTCATCTGAGTCAACATACTAGCTATGTAACAGGACTGATCCTGTTACAGGCTTACACTGTATTTTGCGAGGAAGCGCGCAATACAATTAGGGCAGGATTAGTTGGTAACAACTAATCCTATAATTAAAGTAAATATATTAATATTCACTTGTTATCTAGAACGCAAAATTAAGAGTGTTTATTTAATGGGTGGTTTAGAGGCTAATAGTATAGTAACTAACTAATTAATATAATAATATCAAGTCTTTAACTAACTCTACTATTAGTTAACCTGCAAGATTCGGTATTTATACCGAATCGACTTTTCCCTCTTAGATTATAATAACTTATAATCTCTTATTTAAATTTCAAACAACGTGTCTGAAATTAAACTGTGATATTCTAACTTGAATATCAATTATGTAATGGCACCCCATTACATCACCCCCCACTTAAGGTGGTTGGACAATAATAATTCTTATTTTGGCCAATCATGGGTGGCACTTGTTGGTCAGAATTTCTCATTCACCAACTGATTGAACATCGACTCGATGGTCAAGACACACGGCGGCGCTCTAAAGAGCGCTGCTGAAAACAATGAAGGAGCTTCTTCCTCCGCCTCAGCACTAGGTGCTGAGGTGTTGAGTGACAACGGTGACGCTGCATTAGCAGCGTCAACTACGCAAAGGTCGGAAGACGTACCGTCTTCGACCACAGATGCTGCTAAGGCGGCATCTGGCAAGGAACAGGGAGATGTTGCTAATGCAACATCTCGCACGATGGCAACTTCCGAATGGCGTGTTGCCAAGAGGGCCATGTTCGGGAGTTCTGACTCCGAACAAAGTGATGGGGATACAGATTTCCCCACTAAAGGATCTAGCGAGTCGAAACTCGCTAGGTGTTCATCGACTAACAGCGATAACGACTCTGGTGTCGCTGTCAGCTATGACAGCGACAATGATTATCACAGGTGGTTGCGGGAACGCAGAGCCCCATTTGGACCAAGTACTTCTCCACGTCGGGGTGATTTAACCCCGGCGCGTGGTGTTGAAGCAGGCGGTGCTCCGCCTGCTAAAAGGTCTCGAACAGAAGCGGCGGCCGCCGCTTCTAAAGCGTATCATCGTACGGAACCACATGTTCCGTACAGAGTGGGGTTTTGGACCCCTGGCTGGGCTATTGCCCCCAACAGTGGCGGTCACCGTAAACGGGACTGCCAGTATGCGTTATTCGATATCAACGTGCTGGATGACTGCGAAGACATCCAGTCACGTCGATTCGATCGAAGTACAGACGGTAGACGTCTGTACTTTATTGACCTCTTTTTCCAGGTTCGATATTATTCGAGCCGGAAAGGGTCAAGGAAGAACAGGGACGATAAAGACGCCCTGACTCAGAGTTGGAATGCTTTTGTTGACAACTACAACAAAAGTCCAGATGATTACGTGAATAAAGTTCACGTAATGCGCGAGCGCTTTTTAAAGCACTCTCGAACAGGCAAAATGGAATACATACATTTTGCTTGCCTCAAAGAAGGGTTAAAGTGTGGTGTCCCTTCTCACCTCGTTTTCCCGCGGTGTCCGCAAGGCGCTCCTCGTCTGTCAGAGGAGGAGTTGCGGGGGTACGGTGGCTTTTCCGTACCCGCCGAAATTCAGGGTTTAATTGATACCCTGAATGCATCAACACCTACTGTTGATGCTACTTCGCATTATGAGTTTGAGACTTCTTCTAAAACTCAGTCAAAAGGTCTGGGGCGTCGGACCTCAGAACCTCAATCGGCTCCCAAGAGTCGAACTCTTGGGGATATCCCAGCCAGCGTACTAAGTACTCGGTACGCTGCCCCTTCTTCAAAGGCACCGAGCGCTTCGAGATCAAGCGCTCGAGGATATATCGCTTATTCCCCTGATTATCAATCAGGGGCGGCGGAGGTTGAGAATTCCCTCGCCGTTGTTGTTGCGTAGCATGGTTCTTCGCTCCGCAAGCTCGAGGAGGGTTATTCCTCCTTGAGCAGCGATATGTCTCACTGTGTGAGGACATATCGGTCTCTTCGCGAGGATGTCCGCGACATCCTCGGAGCGCACACTGCCCTCCAGCAGAAGAATGATCTTCTGTACATTGAGCTTTCTCGCTATAAGAGAGATCTCGATCGGCGCACGGCTGATCTCGAGCAGTCGAAGGCGAAGGTAACGACTCTCCGCTATGCTCACCAACGGCTGGAGGACGATTACAAGTCTCTATTGGGAGACTTGGAGAAGCACGGCATCTCCCGTGGTTCTGCGTCTCGTCGTAAGACGAAGACGAGTGATACGGCTTGATCCGCCCAACATATAATGTTGGGTGAAGCCGCATTGCTGTGGGATGTCTAAGGTATAGGCATTCCCCCGAATCTCTTGGACATTGAAGGGTCCAATGTACTTAGGAAGCAACTTCCGTGTAGGGAAGTTGCTTATTGCATGTGTAGGCAAATTAGTAGTACTTAATAATACTAATTCACCTTTAAGAAATGAGTCTTTGTTCTTCCTTACTTGTTTATCTGCATTTTGCTTCTGCTTGTCAAAAGCAGAGGCAAGTGCATCCTTTACATAGCGTATTACAGATTGGCGCTGTAATACGAATTCATCTACTGCTTTATCAGCAGTAGGTGCATTGTCCTCGTTGTCTGCAGCCATTGCTGCAGACAAATATTCATCGTATGCAGCTTCAGTTTTTAATTGAAGCTGCTTCCGCTTCTACTGTATTTTCAGTAGAAGGGCCATCGTTTTGTTCACAAGTTGCAGTCGCAACTTGCGCATTGACTCGCTCAAAATTTGAGCGGGACCCCCCCACTTAGATTTGGCGTACCGCCAAGTAAAGCTGGGGTTAGTGGATGCCTTAAGGCATTCACGTAGAACGGTGTATGCTTAGTTGAAGCATGCACCGAATTGTTAATCGCAAATTCAGTGAGTGACAGGTAGTCACTCCACTGCTCAAAGGCATGTGCGTATGATCGCAACATGTCTCCGAGAACGCGGTTAACCCGTTCCGTCTGCCCATCCGTTTCCGGATGGTCCGTAGTTGACATCTTCAACTGGGTTCCCAACAATGAGAACGTTTCTTGCCAGAAACGTCCTGTAAATCTCGGATCTCTATCCGAGACAATGTCTTCCGACATTCCGTGCAAACGGAATACCTTATCAACGAATATCCGCGCTGTTTGAGCGGCGGTTACATTCGATGATACTGCAGTAAGATGTACCATCTTACTGGAACGGTCTACAAAGACCACTATTCCAGTCTTCCGACTATTGTCGTGTGGAAGAACGAATACGAAGTCCATTGAAATGGACTTCCAATACTCTGTCGGAACCGGCAGAGATTGCAGCGGAGCCTGTGCAAACTGCTCAGGCTTAACGCGCTGGCAAATCTCGCAAGCGCGTACGTATTTGCGTACCCACTTGTACTGGTTTCGCCAGTAAAAGTCACGTGCGAGAGAAGCGTATGTCTTCTCTAGGACTTGATGCCCCGAAATCGGTGCATCATGATACTCAAACATAATTTTATGTTTGAGATCATCGTCGTTTGGAGCGACGATGCGACTTTCATCTTTTTGGTCTGTGCTGTAAAGCAGCAGATCATCGTGCAGTCGATATCGATGCACGCAAACGCGGAGGAACTCTGGGAGTTCGTAGCGTTTCTCACTTGATTGATTACTTAAGTAATCAATCAACAGACGTGTCTCCTCGTCTGTTTTGTACGCCTCGCGTACTTGTCGTATAATTGACGACGACAAAGCAGTGCAACGGATCGCGTTTGCACTGGCCCCTTCGGTTACGGACGGTTTCGTCTCGTAATCGGGCCTTCGTAATAGCGCATCCGCTATCACGTTCAACTTTCCGGGTTTGTAGTCAACCGTAAAGTTGTACTCAGCAAAGAATGACAGCCATCGAGCCATTCTTTGAGAAATGTGTGGTGAATTCACGGCCGTGCGTAGCGACGCATGGTCCTTGTAAACCACAAACGGTCTATCTCCCAATAGATAGATCCGAAACTTAGCCAGTGCGTACTTCATGGCAAGGAGTTCCTTGTCATGCACTGGATAGTTGCGCTCGGCTGGGCGCAACTGACGCGATTGATAGCAGATTACGCGATCACGATCATCGTGATCACGCTGCATCAAAGCACAGACGATAGCGAAATCGCTCGCGTCGCAAACGACGTGGAACGGACGCTCGTTATCGGCTATAGCCAAGACAGGCGCTTCAGTCAAGCTTTGCTTGACTGCATCAAAAGCATCTTGACATTGGGTATCCTAATGCCATTCGACATATTTCTTAAGTAATTGAGAAAGAGGTCGTATCAACCCAGCATAGTTGCACGAATACTTGTGCAAATATATTGCCAACCCAAGGAACTTTCGAAGTTCCTTAACGTTGTTTGGCGTAGGCCATTCAACGATCACCCTGATCTTTTCTGGATCAGGTCGCACCCCGTTCTTGCCCAAAAAGCATCTAAGAACGGGTATCTCAGATGCACCAAAGGTGCACTTCTTCAGATTTGCATAGAGCTTATGCTTACGCATAAGCTCTAACACTCGACGTAGATGCTCCCTATGGACATCTACATCGCTTTTATCGTGTTCACCCTTACTATGGATGAATACGTCATCGAAATAACTCGGTGCGAATTCTCGTACCGGGCCTAATAGATTCGTTACGCATCTGTTAAACGTAGCAGGGGCATTTCGAAGCCTTTGTGGCATAACAAGCCACTCCCAAAGCATGCCGCTTGGGGTGCTTACTGCCGTGAGAGGGATATCCTTCTCACGCATTAGGATTTGATAAAATCCATCTCTTAGATCGAGAGCACTAAAGATGGTGCTCCCGCACATGCCATCTATGATGACATCCTTCCGCGGTATCTGTGCCGGTACCGTCGCTGCGTTCAGCTTGTTGTAAGCGTGAACGATTCTCCACCCACCTGTGGACTTCTTCACCCAAAAGGTGGGGGTAGAGTGCGGTGAGGTAGACTCCCGCAATTGGCCTGATTTACGACAAGCTTCGAAGAACTCGTCGATCGCTTTTACCTTATCACGGGGCAACGGCCATTGCCGCGTAACACAATACTTCATGACTGGTACGAGGTTAATCTCATGACGAGTTCCCTTATCCTTAGGGATCTCGCTAGGTACTTCTTCTGGGAATACGTCAGCGTATTCCCGAAGTACCTCATAAAATGGGGAGTTCGCTTTAAGCGACTCCCAGCTCTGCGCTTCAAAGCGCTGAACTCTCGTTTGATCATTGGGAACCTCTTTCCCAATGTTTTCCACTTGTAATGTAGATATTCGTTCACGAATATCCACTACATCATCTGTTGCAACGATGATACAGATCTGTTT
Source organism: Peronosclerospora sorghi (assembly GCA_026184515.1). Taxonomy (NCBI): domain Eukaryota; phylum Oomycota; class Peronosporomycetes; order Peronosporales; family Peronosporaceae; genus Peronosclerospora; species Peronosclerospora sorghi. The sequence goes on along the minus strand of CM047584.1, from coordinate 5,315,393 downwards.
GATCTGACCATCGTGCAAGTTTCCCATAAACTTCTTCCAGCTTAGCGCTGGAAGAGTCATCACCTCTGAACCTTCTTTCGGAGGGTGTTCCATCAACAGAGACTGGGCAGCTAATCCGTCCTCCGTTTGCGTCAAGACGTTGATCGTCTCGACGGAACTGCCCATGCAATCAGACGCACTCGTCTGATTGACTGCTACACGGTGATTACGATTCACCGTGTGCGAATACTCATCATCATGGTGGCCAATGCCTACCATGGAATTTTGGCGATCAGATGTGCTCGTCTGATCGGCCGCCTTTTCTGCGACACGGTGGTCTTTATCACCCGTGCGCATGGCTAACGCAACGTGGTGGGCACTGGCCACCACGGAGTTTTGCTCACGATTGCACTCGATCGTGAGTTCACTCTCATCAACACGGAATTCATTCGTCGTGTTGGAACCTTCGGTCGCACAGTGGGTGTTTCCCATTGTGGATACATTTTCATTCTCACGGTGGGTGTTTCCCACCGTGGATATCACTTCATTCTCACGGTGGTATTTATCACCCGTGGAATGTTTCTCTCCAACAGGCAACGACTCTTCTGTTGCTTGTGGTAGTCCCTCTGGACTCTCACCAGCGGAGGTACCTTCCGCTGTTCGTGTCAGAACAGACCTGGTGGTGCCATCGCTATCCACCAGACTGTCTGACGCTGCGGTTGTATCCTCTGATACAGCCGGATTACACACAGGGTGATCAGATCCTGTGCGTCCGCCGCAGTCGATCGACAGGTTAACCCAGTCGATCGAAGGCTTAAACTTGGACATCCATGGGATTCCAAGTATCACATCGAACTTGTCATCTAAATCGAGGACGATGAATTCATCCTCGAATGACAGTTCATTCAACTCGAAGCGTGTTTTAATCACACGCTTTGGAATAGTCACGGTTGCACCTGTTGCTAACCGGACTGACAACATACTTCGTGGGGTCTCTACCTCCACGAAGCTCAACAGCGTTAGACTCTGAGTTCTAACGAAATTGTTTGACGCTCCTGTGTCAAACAAAGCTCGCATGGGGACATCGCTCCCGTGCGGCTTAACCTCCAGGGTGATAAGAGGCTTTCCATCACCCTGCACCTTTTGACAGGACATAGGGCATGTGAGGGTAATAGCCCCAGACGGGACTATGTCGGCATGTGGGATAACATTCCCAGTAGGGCGCCCCGCACCTACTGGCGATTCTCGTTTTTTGCACCAACAGGGTGATGTCCCTGTTCGTGTAGCCGTGCAGCGGACGGTTCCGTCCGCTGACTGCGTGGCACCGGACGCGGTGCCATACACTCATGGGCAAAATGCCCCATTTTCGCGCATCTATTGCAGCGAATATTCTTCTTAAATTTCGGTTGCTTCGTGTTCGAAACAACCGCAACCGATAGGTCCATCGGCTCTGGACCTCCACCGCCCATGCTCTGGCGCGGGTGGCTGTTTCTTGAGACGAAGTGTGAGCTTCGTCTGCCTGACTGCTCATTGTTGACATGCCGTTTTGGCATGTCAAAAGCGAAGGGCTGTTGAGCCCTTCGGCTGTACCCAGCATGCGATGACGCTGATCGCATGCTGAACTCCTCACGGATTCTCATATCAATGGCATCCCTCAGAGTATCTGTCGGGTGCCGATAGAGAATCTGTTTGACGGGACCATCATTGAGTCCCTTCATGAAGCCAGTGACCTGCATAGCAGGGGGCGCCGGCTCATACACAATATTTGACAGAAAATATTGCGTATTCTGAGCGTAAGCTTGAAGGTCAAGCTTACCTTGCCGGAGTTCCATGAACTCCTGTCGACTACTTAGCTCCATTTCTGGAGCTTCAAAGTTGAGCTTTAGCTCAGCTTTAAATTCCTTATAAGTAAGGAACGCAGAGTCATCAGTGGCTCTGCGACTCATCGCCCATGTCCTGGCTCTGCCGCCTAGACATGTTGTGGCGAAGTACGCCTGTTTACGTTCGTCAACAATATTTTGCGCAGAGATGGCATATTCCACCTCTGCAAACCATCTACGAAGGGGCTCTCCCCCGTCGCCGGTAAAGGTCGGTACTCGCGCCTTTACCACTTCAACGCTATGCGTTGCAGGTGCAGTTGCGATCCGCGCTGCCTCTGGTGCGGTCCGTTCTGACTTTTCTAGGTGGTTTAGCCTAAAGCGGTTCACCACCTGTACCACTTCCTCTGGAGACTTACTCTTGAGGAAGGTAATGATATCGGTCCCCATAGACCGAATCATTTCCGCCGTCGCGTCTTTACTACGCGACGAGAAGTGAGGGAAGTGTTTATTCACCTCTTCCAGCGTTCTTTCTCTCTCGACAGCCGACATGTCTCGGGACATGATGCCGAGCGGCTCTTAATCTTTGCTCCGCTAGTTAACTAGCAGAACGGAACTGTGGTCGTTAAGACAGACCACAAAGTGCTACCAGGTGTAACAGGACTGATCCTGTTACAGGC